>JAPTYQ010000016.1:4984091-5008621 GCA_029814465.1 Ostorhinchus cyanosoma | reverse complement strand
AGCTGTTTCCCTGCAACCAGAATAAAAACATAATACATGGCTGTAGCGAAGGCCCAATCCGACTCAACGCCACCACACAACTGACAGATGTTTATATTGCTGGTGAGACTGGGCATTAGAATGCATCTTTTAATGTGTGTTAACAGATTATTTGTGATCAGGTCTCAGTTTTATGCTAATACACAACCTGTTCTAAACCTTAAAACAAAGCAAGCTTTGCTTGATTGCTGGAGGGTAAGTGATGGAAAGAGGTTTTGCAGCTGAGGTAGAAAAAAAGAATTCTTGGTTGTTGCATATGTGTGTTTATAGAGTGAATGAGTAAATGTCTCTACAATTTAAAATGCTTCTGTAAGCTCTCTTGCATGACAGATCTCTAATCAATGATTAGGTCTTTAAGTGGTTACAATATGTAAAGCAGCTTATCTAAACTGTGAATATTCAAAATACACAAATTAGTATGTGTTTTGCTTTCACAAAGGGTATTACGCAGTCAAAGTCATAAATAAAAGAATGCGGATGACTTTAAAATGTGATTGGAGCAATTGATCTTCGTGCATCCTTGATAGGTCTCGAGTGTGTGCAGAGCTCATGCCTGGATCCCAAAACCACATTAATGCCAGATTTCAGGCCATGTTTTAACAGGGCCTTTAACACTTATCAGTTTCATTCAGTAAATATTTATGAAGAGAAAACCACTGAATAGAGACGAGGAGTATCTCTTACACTTCAAAGTCAGAATTTAGTGCAGTTGTTTCATTCCCTCATTTGCCAGACCAAATGACCAAACATCCAAGTTCAACTTACGTTTTGAAGGGCACATTATCCCATTCCTGTCTATCCTTATTTGACCCTGTTGCCACAGTGGTTTAATGGGCTGTGTCCATCAACCAGGCAGAGAAAAGGACAAACTGCATAAAAATACCAAGTTTTACAAGGTTCATATTACCTGTGACAGTGAGCACCATGCTGGCAACCTGGTAGCCAATAGGATTACGAGCAACACACTCATAGCGTCCAGCATCAGCAGTGCCCACATCCTTCACCTCTAGATAACCCTCAGGACTGATGTGGAACTTGCCGCTCTCTGTCACCTGTACGCCATCCTACAAGACAGAAAGTGGGAGGGGAGGGACAAAGGTCAAACGTCATGACCCTTGAAGCTAGCATGTGGAAGTGAGGACCAAACCATGAGACAGTGATAATGAGCCACACAGAAGGGCCTGTTAAGTGTGATTAGTGAGATGTTTAGTGGCTAACAGATGGTTGGTTATATTTCTGGAAAGATACTCTGCTTGAATGAACTTTACCCTATGGCTACACTGACTATGTAACGTATCACACTGCTTGAGTAGTAGATCTACTCCAAAATGTATCTTTTAAAAATACTGGCTACATCTTGCAGTGCACAAATATAAATTTGTATGAGTCACAGACAAAACTAGACAGTGAGCTTTTGTTTGGGATTGTGTTGGGTTTTCAGTTTTTGGACAGATCACTGGGCTGTGACACTCCAAGTGTGTATTATAAGCAAGTTTACAGATACAGACTACAGTAAAGAAAAGAAAAAGTTACTAAGCAACTGTACACAGTGATCACTCATGTTTTCACTGGAATTCAGTCCACTCCTTGTCAGCTATTATCAAATGACACAAGTAGCAGGAAATAAATGAATAACTAAACTCTCAAAGCCAAACTTCCAATAAAAATCATTTTCTGTGTCCTGTTGTTAAATTGAAAACAAAACAAAACATTTCTCTGAAGACAGTACTGATGTATTTCCCATTCATTTATATACCACCAATTTGCTGTTCTCACACCTGGTGCAGCCAGTGCCAGTGATTATGGCAGAGGTATAATGTTGCAAAAGCTGCTCTACAAACAGTCTGCATACATTGCATGTTTTTCTTCAATGTTCTCTTTTAACCCTTTTAAGCAATTGTAAAACCACAAGATCTTTGAAAAAGGGTGATGGACATGTTTCTCAGTCACTAGGAACAGTTGTTTCAAACCTTGTTCCAGGTGAGAACAGGCTGTGGCTGGCCCTGAGCACTGCAGGGAATCTGTACGTCCTGGCCAGAGTCCACTGTCAGGTCCCTTGGAGCATTTGTGAAAACAGGCGTTACTGAATGAGTTAAAACATACACACAAACATATACATGTGTTAATGATTATGCACAAGGACCAAAAGTACTAAAAACAAGTGTATTTTGCAATAAATTACAGCTGAAACAAAACTGTATGACTCCTTTTAGGTTTAGCGTTCTGCATATTCTCACAGAACATACACACTCCCAATGTTTGCATTACAGCGCAGTAGCTATTTTTCTTTGCTCTATTACAGGGCTGCAAAACATTAAACAACTTTAGGTTGGTGTGAAGCTCAAAGGAAGAAAGGAGTACAATTCAAAGGAAATAATGCATCACTTCACAGGATAAAAATATATAAATTTTTCTTCCAGAATTGTTGTATAATCATTGTGTAGAATAGCTTTGGATGATTCATAAAAAGGTCACCCACACACACGCTAACACATATGGATTACATTAAGTAATCCAGCTGCTTTTCATTTGTATACAGAGATAGATGGATCAGCCAGCACTGACTGCTCAATACTGTGCTGTGTCTGAGATGAAGAGTCTAAAATGAGGACAAAGCCCTTCTCCAGGTGAAACGTCTTGTGGGAGAAGATACCATGTTGAAATTCCTTCATACTTCCAGGCAGACACCCACCTGGCCATGGGAAACTCCCACGTTTGAGAACACAAAGCCAAGTGGGAGGTGGTTTCATTTGGTGTCTGACACTAATTAACCGCCTTTAAATCAAAGCTGAACTCTCTGTGACAGAAGGTTTACTGTGGTGTTCAGAGCGCAGTATCAAAGCTGCAGGCAATGTGTGGCTAGTAATGCTCTGTGTTCAGGAAGAAATTTAGATGTAAGCAGCACAGTGGCAAAAATGTAAATAGCACCACAGGGATGTTAAAATATCTGTGGAATTGAGACAGGCTAAACATCCAAACAAGAAAAATCACATCCAGCTAATCCGTGCTTTCACTCTTAGCCTATTCCTCTGCAGAGTGCTCTCAGTATAAATCAGGCAGAGTACACTGCCAGCGTGGTTGTGGGCTTGTACAGAACAGTGTGGGGCCATTATGTAGTGTGTACTTTAAGCCATGTTAACAGCCATTACTACATGGAAAAACATGGTGTCATCTTAGGATTACAGACTGCCATGCTTTCCTGTGCAATGCCAAGCCTGTAATTTAACACACACACGCACACATACACACACACGATATACCGCCATATACACACACAAGAAAGCACTGTGTCACACTAACTTCCGTAAACCCTCTTTTTGAACAAAAAACATATGCAAAAACAAATTTGTACATTTGGAGCACACGTATTCAGCACACATAAAGACCCTGCACAAATACACACACACAGTTATTTGTCTTTCAGTTTATGCAGGCATTCTAACAATTTAATAGCAGACTCACATGTGTAAACGACAAATTAACTGTGAATGGAGGGTACTGCACCACTCCCACCCTCTTTAACTTTTTACCACTAACACCGCCCCCCTCTTCTAACACAAACATGCAGTGTTTGAAGAGGGCCTTCAATAACCATGCTAAAAGCCCGCCTACATCAGCTGCATTTTTCAGTCTGTATCTGGAGCATAACTGCTCACACTACTTCACCACTTAGACATAGAAATCTGTGATCTTAAGTATATTTAATGCATTACATAAATGTAGTCTGCTCTCCAAACATACGCAGTTGTACATGTTATAAATGGCCACTGTTCAGTGTATTCCAGGTATTTATTTTTTAATACCTTGCAGTATTGCTGCTGAATGGATGGCTGTCTACAGCAGATATCAACATGCTGCATTCACTGCGTAGCTGGCAAAGACAATTTTAAGGGTCTCATATGGATTGTACATACAGTCACAAAGCACATAAAGCAAATAAAGCAAAAACTAATTAAAAAGATGTTAATTCAATTTTACTAACATCTACCAACATCCCTTCATGAAACTAAACCATATGTAGTTACAGCACAGGGGCTTGACATAGTGTGAGAACTTTGCCTGTAACCAGTACTTTGAACCTGAGAGCATGTGGCTGCCAGACAGACATTCTCTTTAGTGATTCCTGGAGAAAAAGGCCAGAAAACTGTCTCCTTCTCTCTTGAGATGCTTGACCAATCAATGCTGTGAGTCAAAGCGCCAAGGCCTTGCTCGTCACTTGCACTAAGGCAGCTGAGGAGGAAGGACTTCAACAGCTGTGAACAGACATTTATAACAGTCTCTGGTTTGGGACTTGTTCAAATTATGAGTGTATCCCAAAACACAGGTAAAATGATCCTGTAGGTGTTAAGGGCATTGTGTCTACATTTATTTGTCTAGTATGTTCAATTCCAGATGTTAGAGATGCAAAAAATAAAGATGGAAGGATATTTATTCGCTGTCAACATGATGCCATGAGCATCTGCACACTGATGTTTGAAGCAAATACGTACACCTACTACGCATTCTTACCTCTCTGTTGGATACTGAGCTGTACAGCGGTACGCACAGTCCCCACAGGACTGACCGCCTGGCACTCATACTGGCCCTCATCATGGGCTGCCACCCGAGTGATGCGGAGAGTACCAGAAGACAGGACAGTATGACGACGGTCCAAGGGTAACGGGCTGCCCCCACGTGTCCATGCAATGACTGGCTGAGGGTACCCATTTGCCTCGCACGGGAAATCCACTGTGTGACCCTCTAGGACCGACTGATCCTGTGGAGTGACTGTGAACTGGGGGATCGCTGTGGGCAGAAGGGAAAGAAGAGAAAAATTTAATTGTTTGTAGGAATTTTAAGTTACTATGCAAAATGATGAGACAACAGAAATGACAATATTCGACTGATTTCTAACAGAAAATATGGTGCAGGCATTTATCGAGGTAAAAAAAATGTTCCCGGTAAAGTGTGGACTGACATATCATAATTAAGTAGATAGAGAAGAAAGGGAGTGAAACAAGCACATAACTTCAGAGTTGATATCTGCAAGGTCACAAATAAGTGTGGACTGTTTGAATATGACATGTATGATGCCACTGATGTAACTAGAGACTAAAACTAGATTTAATTAAAATTTCCAAAAAACACAAACCCCAAATAAAAACTAAAATGAACAATAAAACTAAAGACTAAAAATGACACACTATGTCCATTTCCCTCAGTTTTCATGGTATAAAAAAAGAAAATGGTTGTGCACAATATAGAAACAATAGCCTAATTGTAAATTACTGCCTTTTCCAGCTTCTGTAAATCAAAGCTTTCCTCAAAATGACCCAAAACCAACCCTAACACTAAATTAAAAACAAACAAATAAATAATCTAAAACCAACCAGATTCACATATTCATACACTTGTAGAGTTAACTAAGACTAATCTATAATAATTCTGGTTGTGACAGTGGAAATTAGATTTGACTGATAATTCTAGCGGTTTTGATTAAATTCACTGTATACTGGGTAAGAAGGTATGAAATGACAGGTCTTGATTTATGAGAACATGCTTCATTTATTATACATGACATTATCTAGTATGTGATTACATTTTCTTATCAGTGAACTGCACTTTCATGTGGTTAAAGCATTTCCCACCCATTTGTGGGATTGTAAAACATGCCATATGCATTCTTAGTAAACATGCATTTATTAATCCAAAGCCTAAGGACACATAATAAGGAGGGAAAACAGGCTATGGTTCACACCTTGTACAATGATGTAAGCTGTGGCATGTATGGTGTCAACATTATTGGAGGCAAAGCAGGTATACTGGCCCCCATCAGCCTGGACCACGTTCTGGATGTAAAGGCCCCCAGAGGGAGTGATGTTGATGCGGGCATCATTGGGCAAGGGTGTCCGGTCACCCTTAGTCCAGGAGACCCGGGGCTGTGGTTGGCCCGTGGCACTGCACTCCAGCGTTACACTCTCCCCGACCAGCACCTCTGTGTTCTGGGGCTGGATCACAAAACTTGGTCGTGCTGACAGAATGAGGCGGGAGTGAGAAGAGATGAGAACATGAGAATGGGGTTAGAGTAATTAGGTGAGAGGTAACAACATTTTTCATCTTTGTCTGTGCTTTGAACACTAGTGACCTCAGATTTAGCTAAATTTTCCAAAGAAAGCTGCAGAGAAAGCTCAATTTAAAAATGTCAATTCAAGCCCCGTCTTTGTATATTTCTGTCAATAATGCCACTTTAACCACAATCAAAACAACTTCCTATGTAAATCACAAATGTGGTTGGGTCCTTCCATATTTGGCCAGTGATTACAGTGGAGTCAGAGCAAATATGTACACAGTGAGGGGCCTGACGGTTACAATCACAGAGATAGGAAACACACAACATCTGCTCTAAGAAGGTGTTCTTTAACAAGGGGTTGTCATTAGGGCCATCTGACACCTTGGTGATGACCCTGGGGTCAACTAGAGACAATTCTACTAATATCACACTGCTCTACGACTGCTCTATGATGTGTGTTAGCTAATACACCTTATGAAAATAAAAAGGACATTTTTTAAAACATGGTGTGTGGTGTATAAAATAAAATGGCTTTAGACAATATTGGATGTTTAATAAACAATGGTTAGCAAATCATTTTTGAATTCACACATTATTTCATCCACCTTGAGGACACTGGTAGACTTTTTTCATCATCTGTGGACATGTTACTGACCAAACTACATTTTGATTAATCAAGACAGTAATCAACAGATTAATTAACAAAGAATTGTTTGTTGTTTGTTATTTCATCTTATCAGGATCAAACAGTCATAACCAGCTGCATACAAACACAGGAACAGATAACTGGCAGCTGAAATAAATGTAGTGTCAAAAGTGTAGATAGAATTTTTTTTCCATATTTTTCAAATATTTTTTCCAATAGTTTGTACAGTCTTCTTGAAGCAGCTGCAGGAGTGATATTCCACTTTTGAGATGGTCTGTACTGGAATTCTAACCTGTCAGCTCTGTTAAGTAAGATTAGACTTACACAAGCTTTGACATATATTTCCTCTAAAATACATGTAGCATTAATGAGTACTTCATAAGTACTGTAGAAATACAGTAGATTAACAGGGAACACTTACAGGGGGCTCCAAAATATCGCAGTGTGACTTGTGATGTTTTGACTTCCCCAGCCACGTTTTTAGCCATACACTGGTAGACCCCCTGGTCCGTCTCTCGGGTGTCTTGGATCATTAGTGTCCCATCTTCAAGCAGGTTCAGACGACTGTCATCACGCATGTTTAGAGCATTGCTACCGGGAGGGCACAGACAACAAATAATAAATTGATACATGTACCATTTATATATTTCAATATTGTACTGTCTCAGTCTTAGTCACATAATTACTGGCATTACCCCAGTGTTACTCATTACAATGGGAATGGCAGGGCCACAACTCCTCTGTTTATTCATTTCAAATGTCAACAACTTCTTGGACCTGAATACATGGATTAAATCAGTCTTTACAGAGGGAAAGGGTAACAAACTGTCACTCAAGTGCAAAGTCTTACTTAATATGGTCACAAACATAAGTCGTCTTACTTGTTCCTGAGCCAAATGATCTGTGGTTTAGGATTGCCTTCAGCCCGACATGTGAAGTAGACAGTGTTTCCCGATGTAACATCGACATCCTGGGGCTCTGATGTGATCCTGGGAACCTCTGGAAGAAAAAGCAACATGAGGAAACGATGACAAATATAAACAACTGAACTTCCACTGTACATGTCTAGCCTACTCATGGTTTCTGACTGGCTGATGATGCTGCTCAACATCTTACACATAAATAAAGTCACAAGCAGCAGATCTGAGTAATATGACAAACAAGCTGGTGTACTGGTTTTAAATTCAACATTATTTAATATACCATCTTACTGAAATAACAGCTGATATATTTTTGATTGCTACAGAGTGCAGGGAGTGAATTGAGCAGGGACTCCTATCAACTGTGTTTACTGTTCTAACTAATGGCTTACTAATGGAGTAACAATCCACCTTTGCAAGCATACACTGCCACACTGACGATTTTGTATTCAGAAAATGGGGTAATGTTAAAGCTGTTTGTATATCATTTTTTTTAGTCCATTTTTTTCATTGCAGTTTGCAAATTAAAATTGCTTACATTCTGCAAGTGTTACATGTATATTGCTAACTACGAATGTCATTTTGTGGGGCCAAAGAAAGAATACCTTGATGGCTGGACTGTCCAGTATTAAAAAGTATTACTATATGTGTGTACACATGCAAAGACCAAGTAATATGGATGTCAGATATGAGTTTTAAAAACATTGTACACTTTAATCTGAAGTTTACTGTGTTCCTACAGAAAGAAAAGCTCACATACATTTCAGAAGTACTTTCAAAAAGGTCTCAGGATCATTTACCAGCAAGTAAACCAGATCCAAACTGACGAGGGGCGTCTGAAACCAAACTCAGGATATCAACCTATCTGTTGGTCAACACTCAATTGCTTCACTTTGACACTGGAAATGGTAATTGAAGTCGGTCAGAAATCCTATTTGTGGTAACCCAGCCTCCATCAAGGCCCAAAGAGGAGACAGACCTGGCTCATCAGATACCAGTTGAGCAGGAAGGTGGCACTTCATCTCAAGGAGGGCTGCTGTTTTGACAGCTGTTCAGCCCGCCATGCATTGTTCCACTCTGTTTACAAGGGCAAAGAGAGAGAATAAGGAGAGAGGGAAGGAGGTGTGGAATGGCTTCCACCATGTTTTTAAACACACATTCTTCCCCCGGTGCCTTGATTTGCAGACAGATGGAGTGGTGGGGGATACATTGAGCAAGAATGGGCAAGTTGGGGCCATCAAATTAGCTGCTGAGATTTAAATGTGGTTGGGTTACCATCAGCTGCCAAATAGCCTGCCTGTCTGGCTCTGGCTTCAGCATTCATTGGGAGCTGGAAAATACACAGAGCTAAGGCTGTTGGATTTAGTGCTACAGCAGCAGACCGCCTGTTATAGAAACCAACAGAAAATCAGAGATATAGATTTACAGTGAAACGTAGACTTTGTTTTGAGCTTTCAGTGTATCAAATCAGTGAAACCAGTACTGAGACCAGACTTCCTTTTGGTGATCCTACACCCAAACATCTCTATAATATTATAGCTCTCTGTAGATTTAACATGGCTATAAAACATCTGTACCTTTCTAGTTTATACAGCACAGAGGCTGCAGAAAAATTTAATCCAACCTGGAAAGATCTTTCACATCAGAACAAAGTATCCACTATTGTTTGCAGAGAAAAAAAGTACAGAATAATTTTAAGTCAATTATATTTTACTGCATTCATATATATCATGCTTTCTCACAAATTACATAAATTCTGTTCCACTGAAGCAGAAACACTAATGCTGTTATTCAATTTTCATGAAGACGTGGCAAAAGCTGCACAGACAAAGACAAAAAAGTGATCTTCCAAGCAATGATTGCCCAAATACTATAGAAAAAGACATAATAAAGGTAGACTGGAATCCTGTATCACATCCACCATAGAACGGCAGCAACCTCATCACAGAAAACTGCTGCTGGTGGTCTGATGGGGATCTGATGGTGGTCTGATTCTGGAGATGCCAGAAGGCACACTGAGGAGATTCTCACTGACATTTGACTCAGACAGACACAGCTGGTGGGGTATGAAGAGTGAAACAGCTGGGTGCCTGCAGATCCCAGACACAAAGAGAGGATACACCTGTGTGTCTGCATGTGTGGGTGCACGTATGAGACAGGGTGATTAACAAAGAAGAAGAAGAAGAAGCTGGGGGTTTAGCATTTGGACTGAGATTAGGTTTTACATGAGAAGTGTAAAACCATTTGCTTTTTCCAGTCTAACTGATTAGCATATAAAATTAACTATCATATTACAATGATTATATAAGTATCATAGGAGTATAATTATCAAACTTTTTAACTCACTGCAGCTCAACTAAAAATATAGCAACACTGAACAAATGAAGTTTCAAATGTACAATATGTAAGATTCACAAATGCTTACATCAAGTTTGTTTTAGGTTCTGTATTATGCTGGGAACTGTTTGTTTTACATTGGCTTATTCGATTCCTAAGCTAACAGTAGATAGTAATGCAAACTGTTGCCTCTGGAGGAACCAGTGTAAAGACTCTCATGGAAGTCTGTACATAGATATCAGTAAAAAGCAGTGGTTCCCAACCCTGGACCTCAAGGACCCCTATCCTGCATGTTTTAGATGTATCCCTCTCCCAACACACCTGATTCAAATGATCAGCCTATCATCAAGCTTTGCAGAAGACTGATTATGACCGTCAGGTGTGCTGGAAGAGGGAAACATCTATTGTCGCACACTAGAGCTATCTCCTGAGCAAAAAGTCATGTGAGACCCTTTGGTGAGCAGAGAGCTTGCTGTGTGCGCCTAGTTTTCAGTGAATTTTCTGCCTCACAGGGCTTTGAGGTGAAAATCAAACACCTTTGGTATTTTTTGCCTTGTGAGGTGAAAAACTCACTGTGTGCATGTTCGTTGGGCTGTGTGCTGAAGGCAAAAATTCAGGTGGCCAATTAAAATGCGTCTTCCGCCCCCAGTGAAGTAGTCAGTGAATATGTTTTGGAAGATTGGTCAAAATGTGGCCAGACTATACCCGTTTATATGATGACGGCGACGCCGCATCAACAAAAGGAGTAACAGCATTTCCTCCATTTCTATGTCTGTCTGCATTTCATAAATTCTTCGTTCATGACAACTGGGGACTGCCATCTTGGAATCACATGAGCAGAGGAAGCGTTTTGATTGGTCACCTGAATTTTCACTCTCAGCACACAGTTCAACAAACACACACAAGGTGAGTTTTTCACCACAGAAGGCAAAAAATATCAAATGTTTGATTTTCCCCCCAAGGCCCTGTGACGCAGAAAACTCACCAAAAATTAGGCTCACACAGCGAGCTCAGCAAATGATCTTGAGTGACTTTTTGCTCAGCAGATAGCTCTAGTGTGCAGCAGGCATAAAACATGCAGGATACGGGTCCTCGTGGACCAAGTTTGGTAACCACTGGTTTGAAGCCTCTTATGTATGTAGGCAACCAAGACTATCAGGAAAGGTGCCAGTTTTTTAAGGTATGCTACAATTTGTCCACACACTACAAACACAAAAAAAGAAGAATAAAGAAAGCAATATCCATTGCGACATTTTCAACTTTCAAAATTTATCCTAAAGCAGGGGTATTCAAATCCAGTCCTCGAGGGCCTGTATCCTGCATGTTTTGGATGTTTTTCACTTCCAGCACACCTGACTGTCATTATCAGGCTTCTGCAGAGCTTGATGATGGGCTTATCATCTGAATTAGGTGCGTAGGTCCCTATTTCATCTCAAAAACAAAAAACCAAATCACACATTTGGTTGTTTTTTTCTCCATACCACAGTTGAGCTCCTCAGCAGTAAGTGTGGCCACCGACCGGCCCTGCAGGCGGCTGGGGTAGTCACAGGTGGCAGCGGCCTGGGCATTGCCTGACTCAGCATACTGTTTTAGCAGATCAGCCAGCCACAGCAGCTCACAGTCACAGTTTAATGCATTGGAGTCCAGTCGCCTACACACACAAACAACAGACACAGAGATATACAAAAACCAGATAAGAAATGGCATTTAGCCCAGACTTGAAGCAGTGTATGACTTTTTATTGTGGAGTCGTGCAGCACCAGCACTGCATAAAACCTCTCTGGCAGTTTATGAACTAAAACTGGTCTGGCACAGTTGGCCCAGCCCCGCTCAGTCCAAACACTAGGGTTCAGCAGGGCTATACTGGAAGATTCCCTTTTCCAGCCGTGGGAAACTATCTTTCTGCTTGGCCTTGTCTCCTGGTAAGTGATCCAGCTCTCAGTTTGACCACAATGTGTCCATTATGCATGACATGCTTTTCAGAAAATTTAACTGGCAATGTTTGGCATTGGTGAAGCTATTTGTGATTCTGTCTCTGATGCACTAGTGAAGTAGAAATGTGTGTTATGAAGAAATACAAACTAATTCAGTCATTCATGCCAAACTGAACACTTGCATTCATGGCTATAAGACTGAATGCAATAATAAGAATGAAGAAGTCAGGATTTAGTCTGCTGCAGTTTCTCTTAGAGTCTCCTTCTGGCCTTGGATGTAACAAATACTGGAAGTTCATTCATGACTAAGACAACAATGGGACAAGGCCAAACCTCTTATTTGTGTTCATGTTGCTTTTGTGTATAAAGATAGTTTGAGCATTTCAATTCACTTCAAGACACTTTAGCTTGGACCATGTTTTATACTCACACTTTCAAATTTAAGGCAGAATGAATCACCTTTTGTGCAAGAAGAATATTTTAATTTCCTCTCCTTCCTCAACACTTCACCCTTTACAGTCTTCTAATCTGAGCTGCAGCTGACTCAAGGAGAGAACAGAACAATATGGAAAGACTTGTGATAAAAGCTGTTTTGAGCCCTGAGCAGCGTGAGAACAGTGTTGTGCTGTAATATGGTGTTTAACTGCCAAACAGGCCCCACCTGATACTGCGAGTCACAGGGGTGACTCTAGAAATTGAAATAGACATGCATTCTCACACAGCTGTTGTGTTGGGCGTTGAGAGCGTTTCCACTTACAATCTCTTCATGGCCTGGAGATGAGAGAAAGTTCCCGGAACAAGATGGGTGATTCTGTTGTTGTGCAAAAACCTGACAGAGATTTAAACACAGACTTAAAGACAGCATTTATAAAGCATCAGTTAGCTAGACAACACAAGTCTGAGCTCATTTAGGCCCAACATTATGAATCAGTACCTAAAATGATAAATGTACATCATTCGGATTAATAGTTATTTTTCAGACTTATAACAGCGTATTTATTCAAGTGAATGGGAATGATGTGTTTTTCTCTACATTTCACAGTCTATTTTGAAGATGAGAAATAGGATTTTAATTAACCTAAATATGAAATATGAAGGTTTAACTTGATCATCCTTATGTTCTATGGCCAAAAGCAGCCATTACAAACACTTTATAGGAGGGTTTAAATGACAAAATACACTCAAATCATTACAAATTTTTAAATATTGGGATAAGCTGTTATTCAGTTCTTTATTTTCAATCAGTCTGTAGGCAAAAGGTCTACAGGTACTCAGGGAACAGATTTACTAATATTCTGTGTTGTGTTCCCTTTGCCAAAGTTTCTGCTTTGACCGTGTCTATGGAGATATTCCCCAACAAGTCACTAAGAGTGTGCACCTGGGAATTCCTGATCCTCCCATTTCCACACTTTTTGCAGGTGTCCCTCTTTCTTCTGACCCTCTCCAGAGACAGGGAAGTATGGATATAATGGGCAGCCACTGACCCATAAACAGGGACAATGAAACAGGAATTTAACAGGACTTTCCTCAACCCTTACACATCTGGTTGAGGGTTTGAGAAGCAGCAGTAATATTATATGTGCATACTGACAGGAAGCTTCACAGGTAATAGTTGAAAATATTGATCATATAACATTACAGTCTATAGTTAACAATGATGACAAGTGTTAGAAGCAGTGAGTAAAAAAAAGAAAACTGATTTCTTTTATTGGAATAAACTGAGTTTTTTTGTTGCATTGCAACAAGATGTAACAAGAGAACCTTTTTATCAGGTTATTGTGACATTTTAGTCAGGCTCAGTGGAAGTACTCTACTGGATTTCGGTCACGCAGTAGCAGGATTATCATTCTCCTTCCTCCGGCTATCTGGGCCTTATCACTTTTAAAGTCTCCCTCGCAATGTGAAAGAACAACAACCTACAAACTGCAACTACACTATGAAAATAGCAAGTTTTGATGAAGAAAAGTCTTTTTATTTGTCATTTTATTTTGAAGAGATTTAGTCATTTTAATAAACTCATTTAAATCCCTCACACATGTTCCACCAAACTACTTCAGTCTTGACACTATATTATAGATGCACTCTTGCAGTAGCCTGTGCACTACACTGCCCAAGAACTAGTCAAACAACGAAGATAATATTTACCCTAATTCGAAAATAATAGTCGAGGGTGCCAGATGTATCTACATTACTAGCACAGTGTGGACCAAGTCTGGAGATCGGTCTAGTTATGCAAGACTAGTGAGATTCTACATAGGCGTGAATCACCCACAAATCTTAAAACTCTAGGAGATTTATTACTGGCGATAACTACAATTCTTATTTTGAATTGTGTCCCAAAGTTAAACAGCCCACTCCTTCAGTAGGGTGTGACTACAGTTGATTTTATTTATCAATAAAGCACTTACTGGTCTTTTGTATTGGTTTGTAACTTTCTTTTAAAACAGGCACCCACGGAACATGTTCACATGATTTAATTACAGGCGCCACATGTTTTTCCTGTTCGGGCTAAATCTTGTTTGACTAATTTAAATGTCAAACTAGATTTAATTTCACCTTATTTTACTCCTAGCTGTTCTTGTTTCGGCTGATTCAACTGTTTTATATATTAATTGGTTTTATTTTACTTTTTGTGATAATTATTTGCGTAGGTTTCTGATTGTGATACTTTCAATTACTTTTTGAAGTTTTATTGTTTACACATTTTCTGTGCTTATAATACGAAGCCTTTTCCTCAATATAGTCCATATAGTTTAGATTACAAACATTCTGATGAGAGAACAGATTTTGCTAGTACTTCATTTCCATCTGCAGTCTCTGGGCAAGTAGGCATAAACAGGAGTACAATGAGTGCAGACACAGAAATATATACAAACTAAGAAATTACCAATCACTCCTAAAGCATAAAATTATTACACACCATGAAAGATATTGACAGTATTTTAAGCAACTATTTACATGTTACTGTACATTATAGTAAATATAGGCAAGCAATGAAATAGAAATGTATATACCACCAAATAAAATCAGAAGCAATTCCAAAGTTATCAGTCAACAGTTCTATAGCATGTGATTAGCAATCTGTGATGAAGATCAAGCTCAGAGTAGCAGTCTTATATGTAGATGCAATTAGCTCAACTCTGTGTTTAAGAAAGCCTCAGTCCTTGGTCCAGTCCAGACTCTGACTCGAATGTTGTGATCTCACTCACTTCCTTGTTTTTTTTTCTCTGACCGATTGTCCCAGTGTGAGTATTTTTGGAAGCCATTACATTACACAAAATGGACAAGCATTTCTGCCAGTACGTTTCCTGTTAATAACTGAACTCTGAGTCTGTTGTCTGTAGCAAAAACTACAGAGTGAAAGGAATTGAAGACAGGATAATGTCAGCTGTCGGGCTTGATTTACAGCTGATGTTTAGCTGCTTACTGTTGCAAAGTCTAGGCCTGTCTGAGTTGACAGTGAATTCCGGGCCAAGTGCATCATCATCATCATCATACTGCTTTCTGATTTCTATCATCAATCACTCTGTTTCTTAAGATTCTATTAAGTTACTGATTTATATGAAAAAGTGAAGTTGTAACACAGATCTTTTTTCTTTGTGACAGTTTGTTTTTATTGTATGAGAAATGTCAGGTCATAGAAACTTACAGTCGTTCCAGCTTTGGTAGGTGAGTAAAAGATTCTGGTTCCAAAGACTCGATGTTGTTGAAGTGCAGATACCTGGAAAAGATTAAAGTGTAGACAAAGCACAGTGAAGCTTAATTATGGCTCCCTGTCTAAATAAACTTCATTTCAGTGTGACAGTAGGCTGTATAAGGGGAAGTGTTCCCTCATCATTGATGGTGTATAGGTTTAGATGAATGCACACAGAGTGCAAGAATTTGCACATCAGGCATTCATCTCTCAACAGCTGATATACCAGGACTGAAAATCTGTAGCTGAGTGTGAAATGAGACTGCCCATAGATGAAGAGCAAGTACAATGATTATCTTATGGAATGCAAATAATTTATGCCTCAAAAAGCCTCTAAGCTTGAAGACCATAAATCAAACCATGTGCTTGCAAAAGGATAGTGTAATGAAATCCAACTGATGGCTATACAGTAACTGTAAGGCGTCAGTTGGGTATCTGTTGTTTTTTTAAAACAGGCAAAGCAACAGTCAAAGCAGCTCCAAGGCGAACAGACACAGAAGGACTAAAGCAGCACATAATGGAAAACACAATGGATTATTACGATGAATATCTTCCACATAACAACATCCATTTATTTTTCTACTTTTTGACTGTAGATTCTCTGCTGAGTTTCAAGGTTTCAAGCTGAAGTGAAAATCCAACATGACGTCATTGGGTGTTGCCTAAAATATGTGTTGTAGAGGGTCTAAACAAAAATGCACAACATAGCCCAGACATGAGAGACGCAAATGTTTAATAGTAACAACTGTTGTTTTTAGAGCCACCAAATTCCACATCTAGGACAAATAAACTCGCCATTCCCCATTAGACAGTTCAATCTTATTTTAATACTGTACATGAATGAACATCTACCTAAAGACAAACTCTTTAGCATACTAACTGGACATCAACAGAAAAACTGTAACTGATTGGTTGTACAGGAATGTTGCATGAGTACATAGGTCTTGTTCTTGCAGTAGTATATGACTTAGACTTTGACATCTGCTGCCTAGAGGGGATGTAGACCATTACAGTGTATGCAATCTGGCTCAGAACTTGTCACCCACATATAAAACCCTTCATTATTGTAGCAAAATTCAAAACAGCTGCAAGGCATGGTGCCTGATGTTGGAATTGGTTTGACTTGGTGAATTAGCCATTTGTTCTCAGTTAATGTGGTTAGAGTGAGGTACAGTAAGTCCTGGTCTCTTCCAAGAATACAGAAAGTTGACTTAGAAAAGGTGCATGTTTTCCCAAACGAAAATGATGCACTGTCCCATCAACAGAGCACAGGGACACGAAGTTTTCTAATACATCACGTGTCTGTAATAAACCTCTGCATTAATAGACTAAACACATATAATGCACAGCAAGGTTCTAATAAATAAACACAGAACAGGTTACAGTGGTAGGTTCTGTGTTTAGAAATTATGGCAGAAAAGCGATCTCTTCAGTACGAGGACGGAAACAATGCAAATCAAGCTTTGCTCTACAGCAGAAGCTCCAGCATATCACTGCTAGCCATGCTAGCACAGCACTAAATATCATGCTTTATTCTTCACACGGGGGTGGCGCTTATCTGCGATCCTGACCACAAGACATGCGACTCATGCAAAAGGGTCAAAACAGTTCAGCGCAGCATACAAGGGTGGGTGCACACATGGCATGCATGGTGGCAGTGGAAAAGCGGATAGAGGGGCGCACGGAGGGGATGAACAGAGGGTGTCACTATAATGAAAAATATTTGAACACAGCTGTCATGATGCCTATGTTAGGCCTACATGACCATATCAGACAGTATTCGTAACATATCAGTGACATCCCAGTGGGTCTTTACATCATATGACTTAGCTTGCAAATTGCATATGACCATGTAGGCCTGACCAGGCTTCATGCATTGTACTTAGCAGTCTTTGGGTAACGGAAGGGTGAGGTTGCTGGGGTAGACGCATTTCACAGACGGAGAGACAGAAAGTGGGAGAGGGAAGCAGGAGAGCGAGCAGAAGGAAAAGGTGGACGAAGAAGGTGGTCACTTACAGTTGCTCAAGAGAGACAAGCCCCTTAAATGCTTGTCTGTCAATTGATTGGATTTCATTCTTGTACAAATAGCTGAAAGAAGAAATAATCAGTAACATTAGTAACACACACACACACACTCTCACACAGGATCATCTGAACTCTAACTGGTTATTATGAAAGTAATGAGGGGATCTGACCAGAAAAAACAGAGATTCTTTAAGTAAGCTTTTAAAATGATGCTACACCTTCAGTATAGCTCAAAATGATCCACATTTTAGTCATCTTTACGTACTCTTTAAAAGACAATAAAAAAATGAATGGTTGTATAAAAACATTTTGATGCACATATAACAGCTAAGTGTGTTTCCCCCTGTTATACTTACTAATACATTCACAAATATTTTCTTACAGAAACTAGCTAGAGTTATTAAAGGTTTTACCATAAACCTTAACACTTCATCACTTATGGAGTTCATTAAATTCAGGTTCTTTTTGTAACTTACTCCTTCAAAGACTGAAGTAATGCATAACTGGCACAGGATTAACATGGTACTTCAAAATGTATGCATATTTTTTCCCTCGATTATACATGTCAGTAATATGATACTAGAAAAGCAATAGCTTTCAGTGCTCTTATCTCTCATCTCTCTTTTTTCCACCATCACACTCATGAGGACACACGATGAAAGATATAGATCTCCTAACACAACATGTGATGCAATAATGGAAAAATAAACATGTGCTTTTTGTCACTCCTCTTTTCATTTCTTAAGTTTGTCTCTGTCAATACTATCAGATTTCTTACACCTGGATTGCACCGGCTGTGTTATGTTACAGCTTCGAGGCAGTTTTGTTCTGCCTGATTTTGTTAGATTACACAGTTCAATGATTTCTTTTCTTTTAAACTCTGTTGTTATTTTGTACTTTCATGTGATAAAACATGTAAAATGTCCAGTGCGTATAATTAAGAGGCATTTAGGATAGCTTATCACAAAAATTAAACTCATAATCATGCTTTCATTAGTGTAAAATTACAAGAAACTAGAAACTGTTGTTTTTTCATTATCATGGAATGAGCTGTCTATGTCCACAGAGGAAGCAGATTTGCCTCTTTAGTCTCTCATGTTGCATTCCTATGTTTCTAGACTACTTCTTTTTTCCCTCTTATAGTGGGTGGCATCCAGTGTTAAGATGCATTACAGTGTGCTATTATGTTTGAAATTTAAATTGTCAATATCCCCATAATTGAAAAGCTCAGTACGGTCAAACCAAACACTGGTATTAATAAGGGACTTCTCTGTTTTGTGCAGCCATCTTGGTCAGGGTGGATGGGTTGAGTTTAACACATAAGTGTTGATGATCTGCTGGTAAATGCAATTGGGACTTTCAGTCAGTATTGTATTTTGAAAACTGACTGGAGATTTTATGCCATGCCTTGTTGGACTTCCTCAATGTTTCAGTCTACTCTATGCACCTTGCTTCTGTCAAAATCATAGTATATTATAGTCGTTTTTAGAGGAGAACCACCAGAATCTGACATGCCCTATAACACATCCTGTGGAATCACAACATTGTATAGAGCAGCCACAATCAGCTCTGGCAGCTGCATCATAGCCGTAACACAATGCAACAGTTTCCGGTGGAATTCAGGGGTTAACCACAGGATGAATGGGGAGTACAAAAGGATAAAAAGATATAATTTATGTGCTGTACATATGTTATAAATGTAACAGTAGGAGGGAAAAACTAAGCGAGACATTTCGAGACATAGAGAGATGACACTGCTTTCATACATGTTCCAGCTGACCTCCTACCAGGAAATGTTCTATGGCTTTGTGGATGAATGGGAAACACAGCTGACAGCCGCCCTGTGTGTTTAAGAGTGAGTCCACATAGTTTAGGTTGGGGTTTACATAAGAAGCTGGATTTGGACAGTGGGCTCAGATCTCAAGAGCTTTACTTAAATGACCAAGTATCTTTATCTCTGTCAGGACAGTTTTGCGCCTGTTTATTTGTTTGTCTGTGTGTCAGTAGGATTATGCAAAAACTACAACACGGATTCTGAAGAAACATGGTTGAAAACTGGACATAGTCCAGGACAAAACCTATTACATTTAGGAGCAGATCCATAAAAAGAGGCAGAACCTGCCATTATAAAACTTTTTTGGTTTTCTCCTTCTTTTGCAAAACAGGGTCTTTGAATTACAGGACAATGATAGTCTATACCAGATGGATGAAATGCAGCTGAATAATTGAATAAGATTAAAATAAGCACCAATGGAGCAAGACAAACAGAGTCTTTGACCTCTGTTTGACTTGTTTATGGTGGTGGTCGTGGGAGAGGGGGAAGCAGTACTACGGCCAGCCACCCAGCCGTTAAGATTGGAGGACTTGAAAGATGACAAGGAATGGCCTTCGCAGGGGCCCAAAGGAAGTAAAGAGGTGAAACGGCAGATACAATCTAGCCCCAATCTAGCCCCAAGCCACAGAGCACTGAATCAGATAATGACAAAGGTTGAGACAATAGCACAAGCTTCAGATTAACTCTGCTTTAAAGAATGAGGTGCTCTGTAATTAAAATCATCCATAAATAACTACAGTATTTCATTACAGCAACAAGACACATAAGTCAGGACAGACTTATGTTTAAGATGAAGAGAGCAAAAGACAAGCTGCTACATACCTCCCTGTTCCTTTTGGAACTAAGCTGATATATTTGATCTTGTGTGAATTGTCTAGTGTTTGACCATGATATAAGATGAGCAGTGATGTAACCAATATTCATAACTGTTATTCATGTCACCTCTTTCTCAGACACACAGACATTTTAGTCCTTGCAAATACATTTTGTCTTAAAAGATGTCAGATGCATTTATCTTCCAGCTGGCTTTGCCTAATCAAAACACAGCATAAAACATGATGTCATCTGAAGTCTGAGCAGAGATTATCACATGACTCTGGGTACAGACAGTGCTCCAGCCACAACTGAGGGTGGTGGGATTGCAACGTAAGTGACTAACAAAGTGAGCCACTTGGGTTTCCCACAGAAACCCTGAGGCTACACGTGGCTGAAAACCCCCTCTGTTCTCTACACTGCCTCAGGTCAGGACTAACAGACACATGAGTTCAAAGGATCAGGAAGACGTGCTTTCCATGAACTGTGCTGAGACATTTTTTACTGACTAAGGAGTCCAGGAGCATCAGCCGTCATCAACGTTTACAGTCACTAGGTGTTGTGTTTAAGACAAGACACACTGCGCTCCCATTTCTGCTGAACTAACAAAAAGCAGCAGTGGTCTTTCACTTATTATCACATCTGAAAAACCAGAATACAGGCACATTGTCTTAAAATAAATTACCTTCATACTAGTTTGACATTTAAACAACTCACAGATATTTGAGGTTTTCCAGGTCTTCGAATGCCCCCCTGGGGATCCTTCGTATATGGTTGTTGTTAAGGAGGCTGTAGGGACCAGAAAAGAAGGTTATTCTAAGGTTAAAAGATGGACGGTATATTTAGGCCACGTGAATCCACAATGTATCATGACAAGCAGGGGATTGTATAATAAATTGTTTTTATTGTAGACCCCTGGTCTAAGGCACTGTAAATAAATTGAAGTGTTTAAGTCACATCCGTCTCTTTGTTTATCGTGGATTTTCTTGAACAAAATTCATGTGAAAGACCTCACAAGACCTAAACCTCTACTCAACATTATTTTTAATCCTTTCATCTGTTAAGACCTGCAAATTTTTCACTGTATTGGGTTGAAAAGAGTTCAGCAAACAATCAACATCAAACAGCGTGTTGGGTATGTGTACTATGGGTTCTATCATATCTAGAAGTTAATGGGTCCTGCCTTGTAAATGGACTACCACAGATAAGGATGAATTTAAATCCTGCATTCTGATAAAAAAAATTTCCCAAGAAGGATTATTTTAATTTCCTTGAAAATATTTGTGAGAGAGTGTTAATGTTCATTACAGATTTACAACATTTTTTGGAGATAGTGTATTGCTTCATCAATTACTTTCAACCTACCTCAGTGGTTAAAAAAAACAAACAGGTTCAGAGTCTTCTTGACATGACTTTTCTCTAGAAAATGTATAACATGAATTAGGTAGATTGGACAAGTTATACAGAATGGCCCAGATCTTAATATCATCTGTATAGCTTCACACAAATAAAGTTTCTTCTCCACTTAAAACCACAAGTGCTTAAAAATGTATTGCAAATTGGTTTTACAAGTGGATGACTGTTTTTCCCTCTTTATGTGCAGTGCAATAGGAAACATGATTCAAATGACACTGTCACATCGGTTGTCTCTAATCTGTCAGTGTAAAGTCTACATATGCTGAATAGGGATAGAAAACCAAAGGCTCTCCTTCTCTATGGGCATTACAGACATTTTTCTGTCTGTTCAACAGCAATATTGGACAAGTGTGTGTAGTTCAAAGACTAACAGACTTTAAGGATGTGTTATTGTTCAGTCTGTGGGCGTGAAACCTAAAACCACAAAGAGCTGTCCAGGATATATAGCTCTCAACAGGCTGCATTGCTGGCTAGCTGATAGGAAAAGCTGCCTTAAGGGACTCTTCCTCATTGTGAAATTATATCAAGTCACCCTGTGTATACACTGATCAGATGGAGTCAAATCTATACAGCATGTTTTATTAGTGATTATCTTATTGTTACAATATTCTTTGCATTTTCTACCAAATTCCATACTGTGTACTTAAGAAGGTATCTCAGTAATGTTTGCAAATATTTGAATAAGGTGTGGTCTGTTTGATTTAGTCTAAGATTTTGAGGTGAAGATGCTGAACCATGCACACATTTTTTCACTTAAATGATACTCTGCTCATAAATAATCCAAGAACCTGGAATATTATTGCTTTATTAACTTAGCAATGCACCATCTACCAGCTACAACATATGATAAATAGACCTGTGGGTGGAAGTGGAAAAATAAATTCCTCACAGATTACGAGCTGACCTACATGTGTGAAACCACAGCAGAACAGAGCAAGAATTTGCCTGTGTGTGTAACACAAGCAGGAGTTTCTAGGGAAGTGACAATCACTCAGTGGAGGGCTGTTTAAGGAAATGGCTCTGTATTCTATAGTCTAATATTCTTATAGTGGTCTTGCCTGATGCATTGTATTGCTCTTACCATATACCTAACACAATCTCAGATCAAAAACAGATTTTATACTGTATGTATAGAGAAAAAAGAGCACTTACAGTGTGTTGAGGTTCTTCAATCGTCTGAAGGAACCAGGTTGTAAATCTTTGATTTTGTTGAACCTCAGGTCTCTGTAAAGCAGAAGGAAATATACTTAGTGATAAAATGTTGTGGTATATTAAAGAGAAACATGATAGAAAAGCTCTGTAAAAATTTGAATTATACTAGAAAGATGTGCAGAGACCATTTATGAATAGAAGATCAAAGCATATCATGGAAAACCTTGCAGGATAATTAGACATACTATTCATCTCACAAGAATGTCATTGTCATGCTTTAATCATAGGGCCACATTTAAATAACACCGGCCCCTAAGATAACAATTACAGAGCTAGTTATAGCCGTCAGTGGGCCTTAGTCTGTGTCTTCTTTCATTTGAGGAGGCTGTGTAAGGATAACAATATAGTGTGACATGACACTAATCATTCTTGGTCTACAACAAATGACTTTGCCTGCCATGAAAGTGTCAAGCTAAAGACCCTAATACTGCAATTAGGCCAGGGAAAGTGAAATCACTCTTAACCCCATGTGGCACCGACAACCACAGGCATGACAAGTTATAATTTGAATCTCATCTGAACGGTGATGTTACGGTTGAGGAACTTAGGCTGTATGTAATCTGACCTTCAGCTAAGCCATTTGCTAAATGTATTTTTACAAGATTAATTCTGAAAGTAGACACAGCCATTAATAACCACTTACAGAACACCAAATTGTGAGGGAGAGACATTCAGAAACCCTCCATCCATCTCCCAAAATGACATACATCATACTAATCTATGGTCATTAATGATATTTTTATGTCTCATGACACAGCAGTTCTGCAGGATTTGACTTGACATAGAGAGAAATGCCTATTAAAAGACTGGCTTTTACATTTATCAATGCAATGAAGACAGAGAAAACTACACCAGCCTCTCTTCCAGTAAGTGCAACTCCCCCACTAACTTCTTGCAGTGTCATGTGAGCCAGTGGCCTTAGAGAGTAAATAATACAGAAGTGGGTCACAAAAACATCACTGATTACATAATAAATATCAATGTAAAGAGATGATTTTCTTAGTTTACCAGAAAACAGTTTCACCTTTGGACTTTTTCCTTTTTTAATAACTGACGCAACCTTTTATGCCATTCAAACCATCAAGAGTTGCTGTAATGTCTGCATTTGTCTATTAGCTTAAACTGATAATGTCCATTTCTCTTCCAAAAGACCATAAAGCTATACATTCTGGAGTTTTTCATTTCTTACATTTCTGTGAAAATGTGGGCCAAATAACAAAATCAAATCATTTTGTGGCGAGTCATTCGCTCTGTAAAACCCCTCACATATGGATCCAATCAGAGCGAGTCCAACTTTTTCATATGCTGACTTCCTTTCATATAGACACTGAGTGAGAGAGAAAGAATTCAAATACTTTATCTGACATGAATGTCAGCTGTGGTGATGGCACTGTTTTTTTTTTTGTTGTTTTATCACCAACTTAAAACAGGTGCAGTTTTGCTAACTAAAAACTTTGTATTTTTGCACAATGATGAACCATTAAAATACTAATCAACTCAATGAAAAAACAAATCTAATGAAGTCAATAATAGGATTGAAATGCAAGGAATGACCCCAGTTGTTTTTTTGTTTTTTTTTAAAGCTGCTGATTTGCTTATATCTATTTCTGG
>JAPTYQ010000016.1:4947120-4958762 GCA_029814465.1 Ostorhinchus cyanosoma | reverse complement strand
GGTCGGTTTCAGATGCTGCAGCTCTTTCATAATTCATAGTTTGAGTTATTGTTTGTTCAGTATTAATTGTCAGCCTTATAAATACAAGTACTATACAAATCCTGACCAAGGAAAATAAAATTCTCCCTTTGTGCAATAATCTACACCTGGCTTTTCTGCCTCCATCCATTATATAGACTAAATGTCATCTAACATTAACGTTTATTTACAGCACAGTATAGCAAACTATTACATGATCAAAAACAACAAACATTTTAGCAAAAAAAAAAAAAGTCTCAGTTTTGAATGTTTGGGCTGCCAGAAATTTGTGATGTTAAAAT
Source organism: Ostorhinchus cyanosoma (assembly GCA_029814465.1). Lineage (NCBI taxonomy): Eukaryota > Metazoa > Chordata > Actinopteri > Kurtiformes > Apogonidae > Ostorhinchus > Ostorhinchus cyanosoma. The sequence goes on along the minus strand of JAPTYQ010000016.1, from coordinate 4,958,442 downwards.
GGGATCACAAATCAAAAAAAGGTTGAGAAACACTGGGTTAAGGTAAGATCCAGGGTGCAAGTCTGGAGGTGTCGGCAGCATGTGCATCAGTTCTCTACACATCTGCAGAGCGTTGTTTTATACTGAGGCATGCACTGGACTGAGAGGCACAAAGATCAATATGGAGCAGCGCCTTATAGCCTCCTTTAATTGCTCCATTGTGAAGTGGATTATCTGGCTGAATGACAAATTAAATTGGCTGCATTTTCATCTTCATTAAAGGGTTGGTCACACAAAGGTATTTCAATAAAAAGTGTGTTAAACTGTAGTTTGCTTTAATTGCTTTCTGTCCTTCCTTTTGGGATTAACAACAAATGAGGACAGTGGGAGTAACAGTATTGAATAAGCTTGTAAGTCATGGTTGATAATAAACATGTGTGTTGAATAATTTGCTGCCATCTGTTGGGTGACAACATAACAGAAAAGGATTCTGCATGATTAGACAAGTAGCAAGAAATAATCATAACAAGTGTTAAACTGTTCAGCTCAGTAGATGGTTTTGGTCGCTAGAGGATGTTTGGGGTTTTTTTGGTTTAAAAAAAGAGGATTTGGGGAGAAAGAACCAGACTGTTGAGTATAATTTGCTAAAGTAAAAAAGTAGAATCAGTTTTTTTTAGCCAATAATGAACTTGTGTTGTGTTAAAGGTTGCAAATGAGCTTTTCTTTTCACTTATTAAGTAATTCACCTAAACCCTGATGCATCATGAGTGTTAAATCCTTGAGGCCATGGAAGCTAGGACAGGCTTTGTCATAACTGTTCATTTGCATGTAAAACATTTTCCAAACATTTCATTTCTGACGTGATAATAAAGAGAATTTCATCACATTATTAACAGTAGAACCCAGATCATCCTCAGGTTAAGTCCTGCTTAGTGTCTGAAATGTGGATCACACATGAAGACCAGGACGTCAAGGTCTGGGATCAGATAAAGCCACCTTCATGACCTCTCATTTATGAAGAAAATAATAATTTTACAGGCCTCTGGCAACACATTTTTTCTTTATTCAGAGTAAGATGTGTCAACATCCAGCATGACAAAAATTGTACAAAGTTCACAATTTATAAATGAAATATCACAGCAACTTGTGATCTCACACATTTATAGCAAAATTAAAATGTCAACAAATCCATGCTGTGTAGTACAAAAATAAATCAAACTTCAGTTCCACAGAGCACAATAGTTTATACAAAATCCTGTCTTTGTTAATGGTCACTGAAATCAACCTCCAAATGAAATCGGCTCAAATAAAATATTAAACTCTGATGAATTCACAATAATTTATATGAAAAGTCAGCATTCTAAATATGTGACGACCTTTTTGTGTTCCCTATAGATAGTCACAGATAACTCTTTTCAGGTTTGTTATTTATGTACCAACATCAGATGAGCAGCCGGTTTGTGCTTTAAAATCCCTTTTCCATTTTTACTGATAATGAGAATTAATTCAAAAACTGGTACTAGCTATTACTCTACTGAAGCATTACTATATTGGCAAAAAGCTGCAGACACGATGCTGTGGAAAAAGGCGTATGCAGTCATGGATGATGGGTAGTAGAGTCCTGAAAGAGGACAGTAAAGTACAATAGATGAGTTTCAATCAGGTGAACGACAAGCACCTTTTGCATTAGCTCTCAAAAAGGCAAATTCTGAACATGATCGCTAACAACTAGAACAACAGAATGGAGGGGTGCATACAGTCAGGCATACAGGCGTGACGCTGGATTGTATTACCCCTCGAAGGTCTGGCTTGGCCTGCGTCAGGGAAGCGAGCCTTCGTTTACTTCTGCTTTTTTTAAAACCTTGAATTGATTGACTATTTAATCCTTTGTACAGTGATTAGATATAAAGTGCTGCTGGGGGATAACTTCATCTTCCTAAAACATAGCAAAAATGAAAGAACATTGTTAATGTTTTTACACTTGATAATAGCCTACAGTATAACTGCTATGGTTATAATCATCCTCTTCTCTGATTCAAGTCCCTGTTCTTCCTCTTTCAGTGGTACTAAATCCACACCTACAGTGGCTCCAAGCAGTTGGTTGCTCCAATCGTGTGCCAAAGAGGTCACCTGGAAAATTGCACGCCGCCGTACGTAAGGATAATATCTTCAAGGACAAGTGCAAATAGTCTACTGGCACATAAGTGGGGACAGTGACCCTGTAAGTCCCGCTGTCATATTCTATAAATACTCTTTACAAAACCCTCTGAAACCCTCTGTTTAGGCTCTCGGGTACTGCTTTTAGTTTCTGTAAGAACATCAAAACATGGAAACGAAGGTGTCCCTGTGCAAAATCGTACAGAAAAAAAGTGGAACTCATATACTTTCGCTTCTAAACTCAGTGTCCAGGTTTGCTCCTCTTTTTTAAAAAGACTTTTTGTATTAAAAGATTTGTATAAAAATCAATATTTTACATAGGCTATATTAAAAAGATTCATGTTACCCCGCTATGTTTATAAACAAGAAATTGCATATACCCAACCTTTTTTTTCTTTGCAGATTGCATCCCGTACCTACTATAAACAAATGATTTCATTATTATATTGCTGAGACATGTCTTGATCCTAGCAAGTCTCCAAATTGAGCAGATTTGACACTAAAAGGCTAGAATGTGGTCTCTATAGGTCATTGTCTTTACACGACATTTCTGTTTGAGATTAGGTAAGGATGAGCATGTGAACACGCATGCACCGCGCAGATGTCTTCCTCTAGGAATTAATTGGCTCTCCTAGATAATGGGATTTCCACCATCGGGTTTCCGTGTAATGATGTTTACAATAGAACTGTTCATACATACATTCATACAAACATCAGGTCAGTTTCCTCTCCAAAATCATCTACAGCACCAATTAAAAATGCCCCCACCTACAGCTACACATCTTTTTTTTCATCATCAAAACAGAACACAAACGTTTCTCAAGCATTGTCAGAAAATAAAGCAATTGGCAAACCAGTTCTTGCTTTTGAACAATCTACACGCAAGAAGAAGAAGAAGAAGAGAAGAAGAAGAAGAAGAAAAAAACATCTAAAATCATCGAGTCCAAAATCATCCAGTGAGGAGAAAAATAAATAGCTTCCTCCTTGCTTGTAGTTTTTTTTTTTATTTCACTGTCCAGTTCAGCTTTTTTCATCTAAAATGCTTTGTTGTCAAGCAATAAAAAGAACTCGCGTTCTGTTATCATTAGCTTACTGTTCAGAAATATACACTAAAAATGTGCATACATGAGCAGCTAGAAACATTACATGACACTATGTCAGCTCATATGAAAACGTACAAAATGTGAATGTCCTCAAAAACTATTTTGCGGTTTACTTTTTTATGTTCTTCCTCAAAGCAAGACCCAAAAAGAAAGAAAGAAAAAAAAAAACAAAGAAATTATCTTGAGGTCTCTATAAGCGTAATACCTCTTTTTTTTGAAAGAACAGAATTTAGAATATATAACACTATAGAAGTTACTGCACCGAACGAAGGAGATCAAACTGCCTTTATGTCTGTGGATTTTGATATACCACCCACACGGGCTGAGAGAACAAACGTGTCCCTTTGCTGCATGGTTACACTTGAATCCCTTGAACAGCTTGTTTGATATTCTCCAACAGGACTTTGTTTTCTGGGCTCTGGTACTGGTCTTGGTTTGTGTACATATCTGTCAGAGTGGTCACGTAGGCATCAAAGTTCTGCTCACTTATTGGCTCCTGGAAAAATGGAAGAAAATGTTGAGGTTAAAAAACAAAGAGGGAGAAAACACAGGTTAAGGTTTAACATGACGATACACACATTCACCATCAACCGGCTGCTTATTGGTGTCGACTGCCTTATTCTGGAGGTCCATGTTCTACAGCTACTGATCCAAAACCTCCTAATTAGTGCTTATTGATAGTAAGTTATGATGTTATTGTCTATAAATGACATTGTTAATAAGCTGTAGGGGCTTCATACAGATACGTATAACGGCATTTAATAAGTATGACCGACTAAACACATAAAACTCTAAGTATCAACAGCGTCCAAATAACTCTGAGTGTTTAAAGTTATTCTAAAATGAGGTTTTGCTCGTAACTACTTTGCTAATACAGCCTACAAAATGTGACCCTGTTCACTGATATTTAATATTGTTGAAATAGTTTTTTATTTACTAAATCTCTAGATAAAATGATCTTTTTGATTTATTTACATAATTTTTTACATTAGTGTTTTATTCCTTTTTGAAAAAATAACAACTAAAATACAACTTATATATATATACGTAGGCTTTCATAGACTTATAATGTAGATTTTTATTTTTTTTTTAATAGTACACTATAACAAAGGTGACATTTCACTACTTTTAGTCAAGAAGCATTTTGGGTGTAGACCAGTGTCATACAAATATCACTTAAACAGTCAGTTAAGTTGTAAGAAATGCAAAATTCAGTGAAAATCATTGAAATAACTGATTTAACAATAAGGACAATAATACATTTAGTTACACTTTAACTGACCACATTATTATATCATCAGATTTTTTCTGCTAAAATGATGTGAAATGGAATCCATAAATGATTAACTGTTCAATTCAACGAAGTACTTGATAAAATAACCTTCAGTCTATTTTATTAGTAAATATTGATTTTAATTATTTATATTGTATTATTATGAAGTCTCAGTTTTACACCATAGTTTGTTATTATTATAGTTTGCCTTTATTAATAAACTTCCTGATATTAAATTAGTTTTGAGGATGTTCTCATCTTAGCATTGAAAATACATTCATTGATTTAATGGCTGAATAGTTGTAGAATATATCCAGACACTGATAAATTCTTTATAACACAGTGATTTCCAACCTTTTTTGGCTTATCACCCCATTTTAACATCACAAATTTCTGGCGACCCTAAACATTCAAAACAGAGGCTTTTTTTTTTTTTTGCTAAAATTCATTTGTTTTTGATCATGCAATACTTTGCTTTCATTAATTTTAGATGACATTTAGTCTATATAATGTATATTATTATGGACGGAGGCAGAAAAGCCAGGTGTAGATTACTGCACAAAGTGAGAATTTGATTTTCCTTGGTCAGGATATGTACAGCCAGTCCAGCTTGTATTTACAGTACAGGACAAAAGTTTGGACACACCTTGTCAGTTAAATGGCATGACATGCAGCGCAGACGGCCAACAAGTGCTCAGCATCACTGGAAACTCCTTCAAGACTTTTGGAAAACATTTCAGGTGACGAACTCATGAAGCTCATCCAGAGAATGTCAAGAATGTGCAAAGCAATAATTAAAGCAAAATGTGGTTATTTTGAAAAATCGAATATTTGGAGTTATGTCACTTTTTTTTAACTCCATAATGCCATATGTGTTCATTCATAGTCTGATGCCTTTATTCAGAATCTATAATGTAAATAGTCATGAAAATAAAGAAAATGCATTGAATGAGAAGGTGTGTCCAAAGTTTTGGCCTGTACTGTACAAAGCTGACAATTAATACTCAACAAACTCTGAATTATGAAAGAGCTGCAGCATCTGAAACCGACCACAGCGAACATTTGACAGATAAACAGAGCCACGGTGCTTCAGTTTCATACTCATGTGTATATATATATATATACATTTTAGGTGACCCCCATTTGAATTCCACGCGACCCGCCGTAGGGTCCCCACCCCAGGTTTTACTGTCATAAAAAGAACAGAGCTTATTTTTGTGTTTTTTAATATGGGTCTGAAATGGACAGAGTTTATTTTTGTTTTGATACGTACACAGAGTTCATTTTAATGTTGCTGCTGCAAAATGGACAGTCTTTTCTTGATATGTACAGCAATTTTGTGTTTTGTGCACAGTCAGAATTTAGTCTTGATATGTGAGGATTTCTGAGTTATTTAGGGAATCTGACAAAGGAATTTAGGATAGGTGAAGGATGGAGTACGGGTTAAACTTTCTTTTTTATAGAATTATTTCTTGGTTTGATTTCAATACATTGTTTGAAACAAACAAAGAAACAAACAAGGTTAAAAAACACAGTAATAACATATAAAAAGCTGGTATACTACTTAGACATTTGCTAAAAAATCAGCTGATGGTGGATAAGTGTCACCCAAACAAGAACATGTACATTGTAGATGTGTGTTATTACAAAAGAGATGAGTAAAGATAACATTAATAGAGCGGTACAAAGTTTCTTACTTGCTGGTGCAATTGTAGACAGCTGGTCCTAAGGGGAGGTTCTTTGTGTGCCAGTGGTTTCTATGAAATGAATGGAGAAGGGAGGAGGGAGGGAACACCTTTCTATTAGCTTACTTTGAACATCTACACCACACATGAACACTAGGTGGCTGCATTTGATAAACACACACACATACAGACAACCTCAAATCATCTGGATGGAACAGCCGAACGCAGTACAAGTTTTCAAGATGATTTAGAGAAAAAAACATGTTTATACTAAAGGAAAACAACAGAATACATGTATTAACTGAAGATGAACGCATCACCTCAAAGCTAGACTACGAGGAGTGCCTTTGTAAAGGATAAATAGTCTGATTACCGAGAAACCTTTAGCAACGCAACGGGATTCTTGTCGTTTTATGGCACAAGCACACACACGCTTTCACAAACATCATAACACTGAGTGGCATCAGCTGAAAGCATCAACCATTTTCAGCTCTAACTGTAACAGAACATCCTTTAATTATCATACTTGTGTAAAGTCAGAGACAATAACCTACTACAGACAGTTTGATTAATCTAAAGGGAACAGTTATTGGAACTTAGCAGTGATTGGTGTTGCTACCGTGGGAATAAAATGTCCAATCAAGCCTCATTTCACATCTCTCCCTCGCTGTTCGGAATGACAAGCAACGCTCCACATCTTAGACTAAAGCATGCACAATAGGCTGTGGTCAAGTACACAAAGAAAGCTGCTATAATGCTACGTTAGCTATGTTCTGTGACTTGCCGGCTTGCCGTTCCTGGTGGCCCTTACCATATGAGGGAGCTGGACATTAGCTAAACTGTTAATCAGTGACTGGCTGAGGTTGGCCAGCTCATGCAGGAGAGATTCATTTTGCTGTTCAATCACCTTGTTTTCCTCCTCTATGGACTTCAGGTTGGACTCCATTGTTGTAATCTGAGAAGAGGAGCGGAATATTACACTACAGTAATCACACAGACACTGGAATACACTCATCCAGAGGTGAGGTTTTCAGGAATCTGGACTTTAACTCCAATTCAGACGTTATGCTTTACATACGTTCTGCGCCTTATATTTACAAAAAAAAAGCTACTTTGGTTTAACTGCATTTGATGGGAATGGCTGATTTTTATTCTGTATCAATCAATGTTTTCTAATTTTTTACAAAATAAATTCATTTCATGTCTTAAATAACCTAAATCAACAAAATAAGATCAGGGGTTGCCATAAGGTAAACCTTCTTACTGACAATGTTGAAATAAGTTCCATTGTCTTGTTTCGTTATTGTTACGTCATTTTTACGTCGTTTTTGTTTTGTTATGTTTTAAATTGTTTCCATCTTGTTGCATAAATTATTTTATTTTTGTAAGGTTTTGTCTTTTAGATAATTTTTGTCTTAGATGTTTGTTTTTTTTTCCGCCAGTTTCATCTTATTTTTATATTGTTTTTGTGTTGTCAATTTTATGGTGTTTTTATTTTGGAACATTTTTTGTTGATTCCGCCTTGTTACATAATTTTGGGAACAGGTTTTCATCTTCTTACATATTTTTTTTGTCTTATGTCTTTTACATCTTTCTGTCGTTTTCATCTTGTTAAAATATTTTGCTCTTTGTCATAGTATTTATCTTACTTTTTATTACCTTTCTATCTTGTTTAATCTTAATGACGGAGATTTCAGCACCTGCTTTTCACATAGCTTTCCTCAGACCACTCTCTTTTTAATCAGAAAACAAATATCTACATATATCCTCACGTATTTTAAGTGAATCAATAAAAAACAGCTCTGTGACCCATTTTGGGTCCTGACCCTAAGTTTTGGGAGGCAGTTGTAAATGAAGTGGACAATAACACATAGAAAAGACTATTTTTACTCCTCTGCTGATGAAAAGGTGATGAATGTAGTCACTTACCTGCGTTCGAAGTTTGATCATGTCTGCTTCCACTTGTGAATTTGATTCACTTAAATCTTTGATTTCTTCATCCAGCTGTTTGATCTCTTCTTCATGCTCCAGCCCTGTGGAGGATGAACTGCATTAGTCCTGACACATGACCTCACTCATAAATTAGATTCACAGCCTTTTTGTTTCCATGAAAGTAATTTATGCCACAATACGACAGTGTGGTGAGGGGAAGGGTGTGGACAGACGCTGCGTGTGATTTCCTCACCTCTGTGAATGAACAGGGCAGGTCATTGGAGCTGATTAAGACTGAATACTCTTACAGACAAATTATATTATGATCGCGTCACATCCTTTTATTCGCTGCTGAAATTCACTGCAGCTCAAACTGAAGTGTGTGAAAAACAGATGGAGCACGAAGCCACAAGCTCGCTCTGATTTTCTACGTTTGATTACTGCCAAGTAAACCCGGCTCTGTTCTTCCAGATTGGAGCCACTCTTACACTATTTACAGCCTGGTCCTGAACGGCTGAATTTATTTCCAATTTAGGCCGCACCATACACCCTCCTGATTGGTTTATTATCTGAAATTGGAACTCTGCTCAGTAAATCATTCCACATCAATGTTCCTGATTGGCTGCATTGTGTGGGTGAAGTTGTAGTTACCGTTGCTGGCACGTTGCTGCTTTATTGTTAGCATTTCCACTCCGGAGAGCCTGGCTTTCCTCATGGCGGAGGTGGCACGTGGACAACCTGACAGACTGGAGGAAGAATGCTTTCAGTATATTTGGGTTTCCACACACAATTAGTAAAGCAACATGGCTTAAAATTGCTGAAAGGAAATATTTATCTAGAAGCCAAGTGCATCAGTATTCTCAGGGTTAAGCACCGAAGTCGATATGGAAAATTACACTCAGACTATTGTGACACATGTAAGTTAACGGCTACAGTAGCGACAAAGGATGCCCCTTAAATCTGGATCATGCTTCAAGAACAGGCACAAACATTTTCCATATCATTGCATGAAACTTGATCCGATTCTCTACAGCCACTTCTGAGACATGGATGGTTTTGTGTGGACAGATGAGCTCCAAACTGGGAATTCAGCACAGATTGTAAAGATTAAGACTGTAATTCAGCGCACAGCACAAACACTGGCTAACTTCACACGGCTCAGTTCAGGTTTAATGATCAGAGCTGAAGCAGATTTACAAGTGTTCAGACTGAAACGTTTAAAATCAAACTGTGAAAACAGTGTTGTCACTCCATAGTAAAATAGTTCCTGTCAGCGTTTCACTATTATACCTAGTGTTTTTGGATTAATTTTACTGATGCATTCATGTGTATGTTAAAGGCTGAGTTCCCTTGAATGACTCCCTCCAGTGACCAATCTCAGTGTATAGTGACATAACAGTGGTGCGAATACTGACTTGACAGTTCAGGCTGAAATCACACTGCAAGATCAGATGTGCATATGATTTAGGACAATGTATGAGACAAAACCCTGGCCCGAACAAAGACAAATTTAAGAACAATGACTCATGCATTCATCTTACTGTCACTAAGTTCTTGTTGTTCACTTCATATTAATATTAGTTATTTTTTGTTCTCTTAACGTTTACAGCCATTTGGTAGTTTTGATTTTTTTGTGTTAAATCAAAGTTACTTTAGTTACTTACAAAGTTTTTTTTTTTCAAAATGTATATGTTTAGTCAAACATTGTTATTGTTTTTTTGTACTTGTACTTTTTCTGTTTGTTTTAACATTCTTTTGTAAAAGTGGAGCCAGGGACAAGGTCTGCAAATGAGCTATTATGGCTACAAGTCCTATAAACATTGCATCGGTGGCATTTTTTAAAAAATTTAAATAAGTGAATGAATGAATGAAGGAATGGATGTTGTCCCTGTCAAATAGAACTCAACTATAATTATAATGGACGTGACCCAGATCAGAATCAAAAAGATCAGAATCCATGTGAATGTCAGGAAAAAAAAGGTCTAAAAAATGAAATCAGTCTTTTCACAAGACTATTCCATGACTAATATTGCTGTATTTGCTTCATTAAAACTCACATACAACTGATTCAGAAACTTTTCTTTGGCTTTCCTGTTTCTGGTGAAATCAGGACGTCCAGTGGGTATTACATGGGCTGTGTTTGTCAGCTGAGACCAGGCAGCGTTTCCATGTGCACGAAAAGAATGAAATATGTGCTGATTTGTTTTTATTAGATTGCAGTGAACATCATTAACAGAATAGCGGACTCACATAAGCTCCATTCATATTTTGACATGTACATATTAACATGATTTATGGCTTTTGGTGACCTTTCCTTGTACATACGAGTGTATGTTTGTGGTTGGATTAGGTTTGTAGTACAGATACATGTTGTGAGAAACAGAATAGGTTGCCTTGAGTTCAGTTTTCAAATGAGCAGAACTGATAAAAAATAATAAGGTGCAAAATCACCTGAAGAAAACCTCAGCTGCAGTGTCAGATTCAGCTGATTTTCTGCATAGACTTGAAATATTAATCAAACTATATGGACTTCATGATTAAATTTAAAAACAAAAGACAGAAAAGCAACAGAAAATGTTATGATTCTAACTTACCGGTACCAGTATCTGTGCCTCTTGCAGTACCATATTGATGCACCACATTTGGTGACTCTACACACTTTTTGTGCACTGATTTGTTTCAGTTGAAATTATGTGAAACTGTGAAATCCTTTCCTTTTTGGTGTCACTTTTCTCAAGTTACGTGATGTATTATTACATCTGTATTATCATTATTACCACAGGGGATTGTTTTACAACGTATCAAGTGTCACAGATTGATTATTGATAGTATTGTTACTTTAGCCCAGGGGTTCCCAAAGTGGGGTACGCGTACCCGCAGAGTTTGGAAAAATACTTTAAATAAGTCATCATGTACTGACTACAAAATACATAAAGAGAATTAATGCTGAAATATAGTATAAAACACAATAAAAACATTTAAATAATAGTTTTATTGTCAATAGTCTTCTTTAAGCTTTGGTAACATTTTAAGAACATTTGTATTTTATATTATTTAAAATTAGTTTACTTGAGTAGCTAAATAATATTTCTTTCTTGATGAAAGATTCATTTATTAATTAATGATCAATTTATTTATTTTTCTTATCAATGAAAGAGGGCACTTTTCCTTTTATATTTTACACACAAAATTT
>JAPTYQ010000016.1:4936517-4947020 GCA_029814465.1 Ostorhinchus cyanosoma | reverse complement strand
TATATAAATAAACAGTTTAGCAGTTAAATATATGTTGCTTGTTTACAAAGTTTTGAAAATAGAAACAGACACCTTTGACACAGGAAGAAATTTTGCCTAAATTTTTTCAATCAAAAATGCTGAAGTGAGAGTTGGGGGTACTTGGCTATAAAAGTACATTTCAGGGGGTACTCCACTATAAAAAGTTTGACAGCCACTGCTTAATCCTGTGTATTTTTGACAGTATTGTATGTTTTAAAGCACTTGTGAAGTGACATAAAACCATCAGTAACTGAGACTCAGGTGAGCTGAGCAGTTTTACTACACAGACATCAGCAGCAAAATGATTTATAAAGTTCTACTTCTCAGGTCTTGTTTTCTAAAGTCCTCGAGCCAACTCTTTCTAACTCACCTCCGATGTGTCAGGAAGCTGCCGCTGACGTGACCTGAGCCGTCACAGCCTGGCGTGGGGCAAGACATGCCCTCCGTCTTGCCAGACTTCCATGTGAACTGAATACCATTTAGGTAGCCGTCTTTTTGTCTCTTGGCTGCTATGGGGCATCCTGAAGCACTTCTGTGGGACGCATACTTCCCTGTCACATGTCCCTGACCATCACAGCCTGGGACTGGACACCTAAAGGAGACAGAAGGTGGATAAATCATGCTTCATTTGCTTCTATATTCATCAGACTGGACACATCCACCTTTCCTCCATCACACACTGACTGAGATATCTGTACTATAGTCTCTTTGTCCCCTGAGAAACACATATACAGTATGAGCAAATTCCATTTTTCCTGTTTACCTCTATCTCCTGTTCTTTGATAGAAATAAGATACTATCATCTTATTTAAAGCTGTCCCAGTAGCGGCCTTATCACAGTGTTGGAATGCTGACAGTGCATCAACACCAGTGCTAATCAGATGCAATGAGGCAGTAAATTATTCCAAATGTCACAGCTCACAAAATGGATTATGGCTAACGCTAGCATCAGCCGCGTCTGCATCAGTATTTGGTTTTGATCTTACATCTTTGACTATGCATGTTCTTGTTTTGAGTTTCTGTGTTGTTGAATTTCTTCATATCTATAAACGGTAAGTACTGTCTTTGTGATTAAAGTATGTCGAACTGTTGGCCTCAGTGTTCTTTATGATCGCCTCAGACACTACAGTGTTCTTGTCTGAGATAAAGGTCAGTGTGTCAGATTTGAGGACCACAATCAAAAGGGTTTTGTTTGTTAACTATTCGACAGGTGTATTTTTTTTTAGCACTGGCCTTGTTGCCAGTGTGGATGGTATCAATGCACCGATTATTCTGCTCTATTAATATTTGTCCTATTGTGAAAAAAACGTGAAGTGTTTTTTATGGGGGTTTCCTCATAGTGATACCTCAAAAATGTTTACCCTCTTTTCATTTTTTTCTTTTTACTATTTACTGCAGTACTGCTATTCCACTTTTCTGCAGAACATGCACCTCAAGACAGGATTGATAAGCAAATGAAAACCTACGTATTGTCTTTATTAAATACTACTCTGCCCACATCTTCATATTATATCTCTTTTAAGTGCTCCTTTTAGTGTCCTCTGAGGGAAACAAACTCATTATTATCGCATATGTGTTGTATTTGTGGGGTTATGATGACTATACATATGTATTTGTCAGATACAACTGGCATACATGGAAAAATTGCATGAAAAAACTGCATTAAGAACAAAAAATTCAGAAAAAGTGTCAAGCACTTGGTCCAATCTCTTTTTGCACTCACAAACTCTTTTGAGAAGAAGAATCTTTATTTTGTCAGTAGGTTCACACGCATAAACATGCACATGCATCACATCTGTCTTCTGCTTTTAACCCTTCACTAGATCATGCTTTCATGCATCACACACTGCATACCAGGAGCAGTGGGCTCGACATATCAGGCACCCGGGGAGCAAATGAGGGGGGTAAAAGCCTTGCTCAAAGGCACAAAAGCCAATAATTTTCCATCAGTGCAGGGAATCAAACCAGCAACCCATTGGTCAACTCTCCAGCCATTTGGGCCATGACTGCTCCTTTTTTTTTTTACACAGAAGGGTCGTTTTACTGCTGTAAACCCCTGGTTATTTCACCAGATTGATAATGTTTGGTCAAAACAACTGAGGTCACACGTGACTTCTACATGTACAAGTCATTTACTTGTTTTATTTCTATATATCTATTCTATTCTATCTTTGCTTTTCTATGAAAGCTTTGTTCATCTTTTCTGCATTTTCTTGGTGTACTTGTATAAAGAGACTGAAAAATAAATATGCTTATTTGTTACAACCTTGAAAAAAACAATATAGCTAGAACTGTCCTAAGAACTTCCCATTGTACTGTGAGAAAAATATATGAATATAATGAACTTGAGTCTATACATAGATGTTTACAATGGGGACTTTTCCTGCCTTCACGTGCTATTGTAATTGTGGTAAATACCAGTTACGAACACACATGAACCCGCTCTCATATTGTATTTTCCACTGGAGAATTGGGGAAAAATTTGGATACATGAGCTACTGAGATGAAAATAACCTTTGAACTTTACAACATGGTGAAGAGCAATGAGGGATTCATTGCAAATGATAAACAACACTTTAATTAATGTTCTGCTGCTGTTAGCTGATGATTTTGTACATTTATAGCATACACACTTTGCTAAAAAATTACAAAAAAATGCTGTAGCAGAAGAATTACCATATCCAAAGCAGTTTTACCCAAGTAGCAGGTCACCAGAAATTGTATCGGCCATTTTTCATTTTGCTACGACAACACGCTAGTGGAAAGGATCAACTTCCCGATAGCATGTGAAGGCAGCATTAGAGTTGAATGGCTCTGAATGATCTGTGCTTTCTGTTTTTCATTTACTGATGCTGTTGTTTGTTTTTTATCCTGTTTTCCACTCTTAATTTCTTTGTTATATACCTGTGTTGTATGCCACTGTGACATCTCACTTTAGGAAAAATAAAGTTATTTAGAAAAAGGAACACAGAGAGCCTCTTAATGTATAAATAATCATCAAAAGGTCACCGTCTCTGCCCTTTGGAGGTTGAGCCACAAAAAAAAAGGACGGTGAAGTAGCCTTTGCTCTGAGAATAATGGGAACAAGGGAACGAGGGAAAAGCATGAAATCCTTATCCTTCATCTCTGCAGAAACAACAGGACTATCAGAAAGAGAACTTCACGCATACTTTTACTTTTAGATTAAAAACAACAGATGAATGTATTTGTTTTTCTATACTTCATTATGCCTGACATTTTATTATAGAACAAGATAATGTAGTCAACATGATTAGGCTTCACTGTGTATTCCTCCAAAGACCAGAGACGACTCATCAGCAGCTCCAGTGGTAGTGGAGTGTATTTTGCAGCATTATTTTAATGCCAAAACATCACATTATCAGAGATATACGATATGGACAAAAGTACTGGGACGCGTTGAATTCAGGTGTTTCTTTTCTAACAGGGGTCTGACTGCAAAACAATAACAACGAATGTCATAATATAGTCTTATATTGTGATGAACATCATTGCATTGCATTGGTTTGTTTTGTTAAAAGGTTTATCTTTGCTTCCAAAACGCCTCTTTTGAATGTTATATCTCTAAATTTCTAAAACATTTTTCATGCTCTGACTTGAAATAATAGGAGAAAGGTGTATAAACTACATGGATGAAAATATTGGGACGCATCATAGCTATAGCTGTAAGACATCCTGTTCATGCTTGAGATATAAACATCAATATTTTCTTAAAGTTTAATGGGAGATCTTTCTTCCTAAGTGAGATATGAAGACAGTAGAGGGTTAGCTGTGGTAGAAAATGATTATTTACAGTCAGAGCATGAAAAATATTTGAGAAATTTAGATTTAAAATCATTGTCATGGATAAAAAAAAACAAAACAAAAAAACATGTTGACAGAAATTAAGTAAAAACCATCTCTGAGGCACTCTGGAAGCAAAGCTAACAATTTAAATAAAACTAATGAATGCAATGCAATATTTATTACAATATAAAACGATATTATAACATTTGTCATTACTGTTTTGTAGCCTATTAGAAAAGAAACCTCTGAATTAAACAAGTCTGAATACTTTTGTCCATATTGTGTACCTGTGGCAAGCTGTCCTCCAAATTCAACAGAATGACAAGATCGACTCGAGCACGACCAAAGTGTGCTGTTTGTGCTCTGCACCACCAGAGAAATCAATGAAGCTGCAGGGCTGAGGCCACAGAAGCCCACTGTGGGATTTAGGTAGAGTCCAATCAATCTCTCTGTGCCTCTATCTCTCCCTCTCTGCTTCCCTCTCTGTCTTTCTCTACCTGCACGTCTGCAGGAGTTCACCAGAGACTGCAGAGTCTCCCCCTCTCGAAACTGCTACAGCCTTGCACTTCTGAAGTTTCTCCTGCACCTTTACATTTGGGTCGAAACTTTTACACTCAAAGCACATTTGTCTTGTTGAAGCTGATTTATTCCCACGTGCACTGCTACATGTAAAACAGAGAGGAATATTAAGACTTCCCCCATTCACACAGCTTCCCTCTATCATGATAACGCCCGGAAATAAAAATAAAATCTTTCATATTTCACATGGCTTTTGTAAAGGTAGAAGTGAGCAGCGTTAGCGGCAGGCTTTCACTGTGAGGGTTTTAAAGGGAGACAGAAGACTGATGATCACTGTCTGTACTGTACCTGATAGGCTCCTGGTCCTCCTTGTTCTCTTTACTGTGGATGATCTTTATCCCACTTTTCCTGGCCCGTGGACACCCTGAGAGACTGCAGATAAATGACAGTGTTACAAAGTTGAAGCTGGATGCATGTAAAAGAGAGGAGACAAGGGGGGAGTCAGAGGAAGCAGAGGACGAGGAGAACCTCAGGATGCATGTGAGACAAAGGGACGTGTATGGACCAAATGGATGCTTTTGTTTGTGTATGTGTAGTACAGGTGATGAGTTGTACCTTCTGTGAGAGGCGTAGTTGCCAGTGATATGTCCCGAGCCGTCGCACCCTGGTGTCGGGCACCTGGGGCAGAGAAAACAGAAAGGACTCAGGGCCTATAGCAACAGTACTCTACCTTTAGACAAAACTTAAGCAACAACTTTGGTCTCATTTATTGTAGCTCTGGCCATCATTCCACTTAGTTAATGTTACATTTACACTTATACTCATCAGCTCATGTATTTATTGTAGCTCTATAGAATAGGATAGACTACTGCTTGCAGAACTGCAGATATAATGACACAAAAACATCTGAGTGTTATCATTTGGTGCATCACAACAGGTAGACTACTTATCATTTTAAAGAAAAGAGCCTTTTATTATTCTGACGCTGCTCTGTTCCTATTTGCAGCAGATGTGACTCTGTTGACCTTAGTTTTTGTGTCTTTGCAACAACAAGGCGAATATGAATCAGGCAAAGATGTGAATGAAGCTGCCAGAGGTGTGTACTGTTTTGTTACAATAACACATTTACTTATATAACTGTAAGAATTAACCATAAAGGGATATCAGTTGAATTGAGCAGACGAAGTTAATGCTATGTGTTAACAAACATGCTGGTTCAGTTATTGTACACAACAGAAATGTTCTTTGCATGCAGAACTTTGTCAATTAGATAATGTGGTTAAAGTCAGGAGGTTTGTCAGATAATTAGAAATGATATGACAAATTACTGTGTTAGCCACCATATTATTATAATGGGAGGAAATAATGGCCAAAACAACAAAAAACACTGCTTATCTGTGAGAAAGACATCATGTTCTTTAATGTACTGATGCAAAACACCTAAAATTCATAGCTTTGACTACATCACAGTAACATTACTATATTTCTGCAAGAAATAAACCATGTGTTTCTAGTCATAGTAAGCTTAACATTTCCACTCTTTAGCGAACACTAACTTTACTACGACTAAGTTCACCTACTGCAGAATGAGCTACACATTCAGATCATAAATATATCAGTGACTCATTGCAGGCCTTACTTGAGCTCTTGCGCGTTGTTGGCCAGCATACTTCGAATACTTTTATCAGCTAAAGGACAACCTGAGAGACTGGAAAATACACCGGCATAATGTTAGTTACACCAAACTGGCAAACACATCCTAACTATACTGACACACAAAAATACATGCTCACATAAAACGTTAAACAAGAGAAAAAAAAAAAAAGCCATGATGCAAGTGCAGGGAGTTGATTAAAAAACAGTTAACCCTCTGAGTATTTGGATTCACATGAGTTTCTTTATGCATGGTCTGCGCTATGCTCTATTCACAATGCACTAACAGAATAAAACAGATATAAATTAACATATGGAGTTGTTTTCAAAGACAAGGCTGGAATTTAATCATGAGCTTGTTCAGTGGAAACCTCCTGTACGTGAGACCATGTCAGCTTTGCAGACTGATATCATTCAGGCCTTGCAGACTCATCTCACTCTGCAACACTCAGCAATTCTGGTTTAGCCTTCTTTGCTCTGAATGGTAAATGCTTAGTCTGCATTGCACTGTGGGAAGGGCCTGGAGGACTGAATAACATCAGCTTAGAAGGTTTTACACATGGTCCATTGAGAAATATCCAAGGGTTTAGCTTAAAAATGTGCATAAATCCAACTTTTAATTAATTTAGCCGTTTTTAAATTTTCATGATACCATTGTGTCGGGATGTACCAATAGTCAAAGGGCTAACAGAGACGAGAGAGAAACATTCTGCCTACAGATGTTTGACAGCATAGTCGAGGTAAGCTGAAAACAATAAATAGAAATAGACTTAGAATCCACCAGGAGAACAGCAAGTCACACCTTCGATGTGAGGCGAAATTGCTCGTCAAGTGACCACTTCCATCACACCCCGGTGTGGGACATCTGCCACCGAAAAAATAGACAGATTCATAAGCCCAAAGGGAAGGACAAGAAAATGTGAAAATTACAGGAAAAAAGAGGGATTGTTTCAGATTTTAGTTTGTTTTCATTGTTTCCAGTTTAGCTTCACTGTCTGTGATTAATATTGAGCTACACCTGATATAGGAAGACATAGAGAGCTAGTGTTTGCGTCTGGGAGAAATAAATCAGCTGAGAAAGTCCTTCGCAGAAGCTTCTGAAGCTAGCTCTGAGATCAGTGTGGACAAATGGGTAAAGCTGTAAAATGAAATCATATAGCAAACCACTGCCAGCAGGGAGAGAAGGAGGGGTGGTTCACTGGGGTTAACTGAGGTAAAGAGAAAAGATGTGAACAAAAAAGAAATGAGGAGATGAAAGGGTGGGAGGGGGGAAAGCAGAGCATGAGAGGGGAGAAGCAGGTGGGGAAAGATGGAGAAGAGGAACACTGACTATGGGGGGAATGCAGTAGAAAGGGTCTTACGTTATCAGGTCCTTCTTACTCTCCTTGCACTGGACATACTTGGGCTTGGGGCTGGGCATGTTCACATCAGTGGAGTAGGAGCGGTCCTCCAGCAGGTCGTGGAACGGATCCAGGTCGTCCGGCTGAGATTTGGGGGGAACAGAGAGAGAGAAAGACGAGGAGGAGGAAGAGGAAGGGAGACAGAGAAGGACAAAGGGAGAAAGAAAACCAGATTAGAAGAGATTTATTTCTATTTATGTGTACTATATATTACTAGTCTTAAAGGTTCAGGGCGTAACATTTGGTGGCCTGAGTAAATGACTCAATGTTAGATTAATGATTAGAATTTCCAAGTGAAAATATCATAACAGGATTCTGAATATCATATTCTATTTGTCCTCCCACATCACACAATATCTTGCACATTAAACCTTTCATGTTACAGTGCGACTAATTCATCAGCATGACTCTTATTTTGGAGGGTTTCTAATGAGCAGTTCTTTTCCTTCCCTTTTTTTTGGTTTTTTTTCTGTTTTTCCACACACCCTATCTCGCACCTGTCAAACCAGTTTGAATAATAATGTTTGAGTCGGTGTG
The DNA here is from genome assembly GCA_029814465.1 of Ostorhinchus cyanosoma. Taxonomy (NCBI): domain Eukaryota; kingdom Metazoa; phylum Chordata; class Actinopteri; order Kurtiformes; family Apogonidae; genus Ostorhinchus; species Ostorhinchus cyanosoma. Next base: position 4,939,086 of record JAPTYQ010000016.1, on the reverse strand, counting down.
ACTACTGAGCTTCACCTGTCAGTCTAAGAGAGCCAGAGAACAGCATCCCTGGGAGGAAGTAATGAGTCAAAGTGTGTGCTCACTCATGGGTATGAACACGTTCATAAGGCATTCTAGTGTGCCCTCCTGTGTGTGTGTGTGTGTGTGTGTGTGTGTGTGTATTCCATTCTCTCTTTCTCTCTCTCCGCTTAATTTCAGCAGTGAACGGAACAATTCAGGGAGTTGGCTGTGTCTGTACTTGTAATATACAGGACAGTCACTAGATGGCACTGCGGTGTAGCATCCCACCGCTGCTGCCTGTGTAAGCCGGGCTGTGCTTTGTCTGCAGTGCATGCAGCCAGGGCACGACGGCTGTTGATGCAAATCCTCTTTCCTTTCTTCCATGCTCGCAGTGTATGTACAGTAATGCCCATAAAGAGACAGGTCCAGATACAGCCCAAATTATCCAGCGCTCAAGCTGTCTCGGAGTGTGTGATGCTGGGTCAGCCAGCGAGCTTCTCCAATTAGGGAGAGCGCAGGCTGAGAGGCAGACAGGAAGGAGAACGACACATGCATACATACAGACACAGAGCAAAAGTAGGCTAGGGATGGAAGCCACATACACAGGCATGCGTGCAGACACACTCCCAAAGAGATGTGGGTACCGACACACACACACACACACACACACACACACACACACACACATTATGAATATTCACATGTTCTCTCTCTCTCTCTCTCACACACACACACACACACACACACACACACACACACACACACACACACACACACCCCGATAGAAGCACAAGTACTGTACATGCATGCGGCTGTACACACCAACAGGCGCACCCAGCAGTGGTGCATTGATTTCCAGCAGTTCTTTGATGAGATGAGCTATTCCGATTCCCTCCCAAGGTGCTACTTTGCATAATTCATTTTGGAGAAGAGCGAAATGTAAAAACAGAAAGCCAGCATGCGGGGAGCATGATACAAACAGAGCAGATACCTCTGTGCATGGCAATGCTGACATCAATTAACATGCAGATTCATTAGGTTTCCCTCAAAAATCCCTAATATGACTTTCTAATGATTCCAAATATAACAGTGAGTCAGACAGCGAGCTAAAAAACCTAGAAGACAATCAAACGGCAATGCAAATGTTTGACTTGGAGACACCGTCCTGAATCAATCCCTTGGAAGAGATAATTTGGGCTGAGACACATGGAACAGATAAAATAAAGTGAAGCATGCCAGCTGTATAGCCTATCAGATTTGAAACCATCAACTGTCATATAGGACTGCCTCCTAATTATCAGTATGCCATCTTCTGTCCATCTGCATCTATGTGTTGGAAGTTTCTGTCTTTTGCTAATAATTTCCATCTCTTTTCGCCCCTTCTACCTGGATTCTGATACAACTGCTTTAAAGGAAACTGAAAATGTCAAAGACCTAGCTGTACAAACAGCTCCATGGGTTAGCTAATTAAAAATATTTACTTTAAATACATGGGCAGAGAATGATGCAAAAATTAAGCATTCTGCTCAACCTTTTCTAGCTGATGTTTTTATATTTTAATAATAATGAATGGCTATGTAAAAATAGGGCAGGAGGGCCTTCCTGGACTCATAATAAGTATTTCTGAGGTGTATAGTATACATATAAATCACTGTATCACTTTATTCTAAAATTCATTAGCAGTTTTTGCTCTTATTAAACTGTGTATGTATATATATAATGTAACATAATTACTTTTTATTACTTATTATTATTATTATTATTACTACTACTTTGTCATTTATTTCTAATAGTACTTTCTAATGTGTAATTGTTGTTTTTCGCTACCTATTTTTATAGCTATTGTTATTACTATTTTCTTTCCTTTTTGTCTTGTATTATTTCTTATGTGTACATTCAGTGTTGTGCTGCTTCTGAAACCTTTATTTCCTAAGGGCTCTGGGATTAAAAAACTTCTATCTAATCTAATGTAATCTAATGTAATCTAATCTAATCTAATCTAATCTAATCTAATCTAATAATTTAATATACCCCCGCCTTGATAATGACAGCAGTTTCATTGTTTAAAAAGTACGTTTTCCTGGATTTTTACACCCAATGGTTGTGTACTTTCAAAAGAAGAACTGAGAAATGAAAACATTTTCATGTAATGCTCCAACACCAGATAGTGGTGGAGAAGTGAGTTTCTGTATCAAAGTGCCAGACATTGTCCTTGTTTGTCCCCTTTTACCTCTTTCTCGTCCTCGTCTATGTGTTTGATCTTGGTGTAGTCTACAGGCAGGTCCCAGCAGTCGGCGGCGTCCCCCATGCTGTAGCAGCGGGAGCCCAGCAGGGCAGCTTGCCGCTGGGGAGACATCGGCTCTAGAGGGGTGAGCACTGAGTCCCCTCCAACACCGCCGCTACAGAGACGCTTGCTCATACTCAGGTCCAACGTACCATTCTCATCAACATCTAGGCTGGGACTCTGGAAAGTGTATGTGGACATGAGTGTGTGTTTGTGTACGTGTGTGTGTGTGTGTGTGTGTGTGTGTGTGTGTGTGTGTGTGTGTGTGTGTGTGTGTGTGTGTGT
>JAPTYQ010000016.1:4897217-4936456 GCA_029814465.1 Ostorhinchus cyanosoma | reverse complement strand
GTGTGTGTGTGTGTGTGTGTGTGTGTGTGTGTGTGTGTGTGTGTGTGTGTGTGTGTTTGTGTGTGTGTGTGTGTGTGGAGGTAAGGACATGTGGGAGTGATGAGCATGCGTGTGTTGTGTGTTTTCAGTCAGATGGTTATGGAGGAGAGCAGAACATAAAGAGGTAGGGATGGAGAGAAAGGGATAAAAGAGAGAGAGTTTCTGATTAAATAGCAGTCAAACATTCATATTCTAGGATCAGAGCCGGGCAAAACAGTAGCAGAGTACACTTTGACTACCAAAGCAGTACATGTATTTGAATTTTCTATTCTTACACTGATGTATTCGAACGTTTTAGATGTCTGCAAAGATGGATCAAGAACACCTGCAGTTCAAATATCTGAAACAATAGTCCAAGCTTTCTTCTATTTTTTTTTTTGCTCAAATCTGTCTAGGATGAAACATTAGACACTTGCAGTACAACAATGTAGTGTTACACTCATAAGAGGGTCAAAAGAAGAAGAGGTCATCAGTGCTCAAGGACGAGTGCATCCCTCTGTGAACCCCTCCTTTTCACTTTCTATCTCTGTGTCTCTCTTTCCTTCCATCCCGCTTTGGCCTGTCCTGTGTTCTGTACAATCAGAAGGCTGTGTGTGTATGTGCATGACTTTGTGTTTTGTGTGTGGATGTGTGAGCCTAATGTGAGTGGACATTGGAGAGGGGGCCGGGGCTGAGGGTTAGGGGTGGGGTTGAGAGCGGTGATGAGCAGCAGTGGCTGGAACTAGACTGCTGCAAACCCAAAAATAGAGGCAGAACTATACTGTGTTCTGGCACAAACTGGGCCACATCTAACAAGAATGCTCACAAAGCTTCTTCAGTGTATGGACAGTATAAATACGACTATCTATCTATGCCTGCATGCGTTTCCTTTAATCTTCATGTGGCACAAATATACAGTCCCAGTCCCTTAAGGGGCGCTTTTAGAGGCATGTGTTTATGTCCTCGCTCTCATTAACATCACTCCTTCTTCCTCCTTCCATCTTCCTCATCCTCCTTGTGCCCTGTGCTCCCCTTCATGAGTAGGAAAGCCCACTTTAATGCTGATTTCACTCGACACTGTCCCTAGGGGTGGATTCCCCTGGTGTATGAAGCCAAAACCTCAGTGACACATGTTGAGTCAGATGCACGGGGTGATAGATTTGGGCACACGCATTAATAAACCAAGCACTGGGGAAGAACCAAGGATGTAAATATAGCAGAAAAAATATAACCCCTCAAGTGTCTGTGGAGAAAAATATCTCACTATGAATAGTAAAAATAACTCTAAAACTTTTTTAGGGATTGTGCAACACAAACATGGAGATGTAAAGTAAGGTTGAGAAGACACACTTATGGCTGCCACTCAATCAAAACAATAACAAGAGATGTCAGTTGATGACATTGTGAATTACTATGGCATCATGGGTGTGGTTGTTCTCAGCACTACTGTCAATGAAAACCTATCTGATATAACAGACAAGGTAATAAAGTTCAGATCACATTACACTTAGTGAAATGTAAATGTTATGTCATTTCATTCTCATCAAGCAGCTGCGACTAACGTTAGCTAACATAAAGTAAAATGGTACATGAGTTGTCTCACGGCACATTAGCCACTAACGTTGCATTAGCTTGGTGTCTTACGTAAGCTTCTGGTTGCAAGTCAAGCAAGATCGAAATCAGCATATGTCTTCTAGATCCTAATGTTGTGAACTGGCCTACAAATGGAATGGAAATATTCCTTCATCACTGTTGACATGTGATCAAACAAAAAAGGCCTGACGTAAATAAGTTGCATCGGTCAACAGAAGGTGTGGTTGTGGTTCGGGATATTTTGAATGTGGAAATGTTACATATTACACTTAAAATAGCAGCAGTCTTCATATCTACTCAGCTGATGTTATTCATGATGTAGCTGTCTGTTGAAGTCACACTCACAGTCCAGTAACAGTTCAATTTGAAGTTTGGCGAGGAGCTTCACAGACAGAGGCACGAGGGGAGTGGGGAGGCAGGAGGCGAGCTGAGCTGGCATGGCCCGCCTGTCTTTGTGAATATCCTCAACGGACTGCCCTCTCCTTGTCAGCTATTGTATTTTATGTCACTGTCCAATCAACGTGACCCACCCTATCATATCGAATTAGCAAGGGTGATACATAAGAATGTGCTCCACCTCCTTCATTACAGACCACCCTTCTCCCTGTGACCCCTCTGCAACCTCCGACCTGAAACTATGAGGGGAACAGGCTGGTGCGTGCGAGGTCAGTTGCTTATTCTTGCCAAATTACTTCTGCCCACCTATTATTGGTCTTAAAATAAAACCAGAAACATGTCCTGTCTTTCTATGTGATATTTTTCTTTGCTTCCTGAATCATTTTGTCATTTCTTTCGCTGAAATTGCCCATCACCCTCTTCCTTTCTATTCATGTATTCTTATGAATATGAACACAGGCAAGATGACTGTGAAAGTTTCACAAATTCAGGCCACCAACAGTTATTCAAATGAAGCAGGCTTAAGTGTCTGAAGTGTAAAAACACTGTGTGGTAGAACTGCTAAACACACGGAGGAGGGTCACAAGCAGACACTGTTAGTTAGTGGTAACCAATATAGACAACCAGTAACAGTTAACACCACATACCTGCTTTTCACAAAATTAGGCTCATGGTCACTGATCCACTTTTATTGGCTAAGTAACTGAAGTACAATACATAAAAATACTATGATATGTCTATTAATTTTCCTTCTTTTTTTGTCTGCTTGGATGCTACGTATGTATGACACCCTCCCTCTCTCTTCTTTGCAAACCTGACAATGTGATAAGTCTTTGGCTGAGGCAAGGTTGACTGTAATTTTTCCTGATTCCCTCCCTCTCGATCATGTTGAAAGGAAAATACATACCACGAACCTTGGCTTCGTCAAAGCCATTCAACAAGAGACCTTGATGTGTTTTATGTGGGGAGGGTCTCAGCAAAAAAAGGCCAGAATGAAAGACTGAACAAACTGGGCAAACATCTCAAAATGAAACATATTGTTAGTAAGTCAAAAGAAACTTTCCAATTCAAGAGACACTATTTTCATTATATTTGCATGTCAGTTTTTGGTTGTACTTAGGTAGTTTGCAGTGTCAGCCACAGTTGCTGACATTATCTTACTAGCGTCGACTAACACTGTCCCCAAATCAGTCTTATCCCTAATGTGGATGGAGCTCAAAACACATTTATTTGACATTGTTTTGACAGTGGAATAGTTAGTAATGAGTTATGTTTGCATTAATTAATTGTGTATGTGTGTCAGTATTTATGCTAGACAAGTTCTGTGTGTGTCTGTGTGTGACTAATGTGGTGGTGTCAAGTGAGAATGGTGATCTTCATCAGTGTTACAGGCTACGGATATTAATGATGTATTTGTGTAAGTCTGGAAGACACCAAATTTCCCTTTTGGGTCTTGAGCTGTAAAAGTTTAACTTCTGTATGTTAATACCAACATACAGCGGACATGCTTTTCCTCAGAAATACATAACTGTCTTGTGATATGTAACCTGCGTTTTTCTACTCAGTTTGCGTGAAGAAGCCTAATCTGGCATGTGGTATGACAATGACTTTCATTAAATACAGACAGGTTCTTTCATTATTTCAGTCAAGCTACCTATGATGTCACAGCAGGGTGAGAAAAAGAGAAACAAGCAGATAGACAGACAAGATGAAAAAACAAGGAGATGAGAATAGATCTGTACATGTGTGAAGTTTCATTCAGACATAGAAAGGAACAGTGTGTGCCATGAGGTGAGGTGTTGAGATGAAAGAGGAAGAAGAACCCTCTGAAGTCTCCCGTCTTCCCATCCTGCCCTGAAAGCATCCTGCCCGTCTCGCCCCGGAGCAGGAGGAGGACAGACAATGAAATAAGGTAGGACCAGAGGAAGTCCTGACTGCTTCAGGCATTTGTTCCTGCCAAGTTTATTCCGTTCCACTTTTCTTTGGAAGTCTGTTGCTTTTGGCTTTTTTCCTTTCCTCCTCATTTCTATGCACTCTGTCTTTTTCCCTACATCTCACTCTTCCCTCAGTAGCTTTCTCCTCTCCTGAATCCTCCTCTTCTCTCCTTCTGCACTGTGACATTTAGATACCTCCCACCAAAAGGCTTTCTTTGCTCTCTTTCTTTATTTTCAATTCTATCACCACGGCTCTCATTCTCTGGCAGTGTCTGCTGTCAACATTAGCATTAAGCCAGCATTAGCCCTCTGCTGTGCACTCTCTTTCTGGCCCCCATTTTCCAGCTCAGCATCTCAGCACAGATAATACAGGAACACCGTTACCTTATCTCCTCAGAAATGACACACTGGGCTCATGCCGTGTCAAACGGCGCTTCGTCCTGCTCCTATCTGATCCCCAGACGGAAAATAAAAAACTGCCCTGCTGAGCCCTGAGTGTAAGACACAGCTCTGGATCTTTAATGGAATGTGTGTGTGAGTGTGTCTGTGTACATGTGGTGTACGCAGCTGAAATCTCCCTATCTTTGTCAGTTTTCACTGCCAGTATTAGTATAATGAAGGAAGCACAGAGATAATCTGTCAGTGGATTTTTTTGTGCCTATAGCAGGAGGCCGCAGAATTACCAAAGTGTAGTGAATACTAAGTCATGTGAAGCGACACCTGTAACTTCCTCCCATTTAAGATACTAAAGTATGCTCAACTAAACACAAACTGACCCAAAATGTCTGATATGACATGACAGGCATTGCAGTGTCCTTCCTCCAACCTCCTACCTGGGAGCACAGGTCCTGGGGCTTGCCTCCCATGCCGTGGGGCATCTCCCGGCAGCGTGTGGACAAGTTTAGGATGGCAGTGGCCGCCATGTGGGCAGCCTCCATGTCGTGACTGTAGTCGAAGCTGCTCTTGCTGCAGGTGCTGCTGGCGCTGCTGCCCCCGCCCCCTCCACCTCCTCCCGCGCCCCCTCCTCCACCTCCACAGCTCAGGCTGCTGCTGCTACTGCTGGGAGCGTAGGTGCTGGTGGTGCTGCTAGCCGAGCTGGAGTTCTTGCAGTAACGTTTGGCTACAAAATGCGTTGAAAAAGTGAAAGCAAAACGTGTTGTATTTAGACAAGTACATACAATTATGTGTAATATTATTTTAAAATAATGCCAATGACGTTTAGATGAGTGTACCCACTCTCCACAAAAGTGAAGAAATGCTCCATTATATATATATATATATGTCGAGAATGTAAAAGTTCAGCGTGTAGTGTCTAAAAATAAGAACTGTGTTTGTTACATTAAACTAAGACAATTACATCGACAAGAGCAGTGTGTCCACTCAACATAGTCCACAATAACCAGGTTTCTACAATATGATACATTGGATTTCCTGTTTTCTATTTTAGTGAGTCGAATCCATCATAAAATGTTCAAGATTCAAGGTTCAAGGTTCAAGGTTACTTTATTTATACTCGTGGGTAGATTTGTTTTGCAGACAGAGTAATTGCATTTGGCATTACGACAAAACACACATTGAACCTGTCAGGCAGGAACTTGATAGAGTGTCGAGTGCCACCGTAGAGGAGGGGGCAGTTATTTTAATTTGTAGATTCACCACTAGATGCCACTACTACATGCTGAACCTTTGAGAAATAACTCTTTTAGTTTACTAACTCTTGAGCTATGTTAAACCAAATAAAGGTAGCAGGAGAAAATTCTGTATAATGATGGATAACTGATAAAAAAAGAATCAATATTATGAAATGCAACTGTTGTATGTTTGACATTTGAAAAGGCAAATTCAGTATAAGCCTAAAAACAGAAGTATCTAGTGAATGTAAATGGGGTGCCATTCATCTTGTATAACTGTACCATCATATCCTTTGGGGGAGGTGTCCCGCTGGCCGTGAACTTTGGGTGCGATGGCCCGTTTCCCGTACACCTGGTGGTTGTTACTACCATCAAAGGCGCTGTAGTCAAAGCTGGTCTTGGAGTACTTCTCCAGCTCCTTGGCCAGGTTGGAGCGGGGCGTGCTGGTGGAGACATTGTTCTTGTAACCATACTGTGGATAGTCCAGTTGTTTGACAAAGCACATAGGCCTGGAAAATAAATGACGAGGGGGTGGAAGTTGGACCGAGGCATTCAACATTGCCCAGGGGGAGGATAGGGAACTTGGGTTTGGTTAAAAAATGGGCAGATGCAGGGAGGGGTCAGGCTGTTATGGTAGAATTCCAGATTATTTGAGGAATATGGAGGATGATGCTGGTTGATGGAGGGGTGATTTAGGGTGCACAGCATCCTTTATATATTTCACAGTGTAAATATTCCCTCCTCTTGCTTTAGAAAACATGACAAATATTTTTCATGCCTAGTCAATAAAAACAGGCAAAATTGAATCTACGCATTTCTTTTATTACAGTTGCAAAGTTTTGATATGCTTTTATCATTTGATATGCATTTATAGTCTCAATCTAAGACCAGGAACAAATGAAACGTAAGATCTTGCACTGTTGATGCTGAGCTAGATATAAATATAAAATTTACAATTACTTATGACTTTTCATCAGAGCAGTTGTGACTATCAAAGAAACTCATTCAAAAAGCTCTGCCTTCCCTGTGATAAATGAGGCCAATTTTGTTAAAATCTAATAAAGCGATTTGCTTTCACAGCAATGAACATGCAGTCTCTTGGAAGTATTCTCAGGGGACAAAAGAACATAAACATAAAACAAAACCGGAAGTTCTCAACTCTCAATAGTGATTCAAGGGAAAAAAATTAACAGGACAACCAATTTGAAAAGCATCCCACTACATGTATTCAGCTACCTCCAATTAAGATTTTAATGTCAAAAATACAGATGGAAAAAAAAGAGCAGATACTACCTTAATACTCGGTCGGAGGCCTGGTTCGACTTGGGGCCATCGCAGGTCTGATGCTTCTCCTGGGCTTTGGCCAGCTTCTCAGCTGCAGCGATGGGACAACCTGACAGACTGAAGTGAGAGAGTAATGTAAGCCCTACAGTGGAAACATGCGCCTAAGACATATGTTGAAAGAAGTTATTACACACAAGGCACATTCTGTAAACAGTTGCCTGTTTAGAATGCTCATTGGCCTGTGGTCTATGCAAGGAAACAGTGAATGTGCATCCATCTATCAGCTGATCAACCAGATCGAGGACTAGAAAGTATCTTTTTTATTCACTTTTAGCAGTTTTCACATGTTAAGTAACCACACAGTTGGTAACAGCTTGCATGTTTCTGGTTGAACGACTTAAAATAATTCTCAAAATAGATATTCCCCTATTGACGCGTGCGCATTTTTATGTGAATTTTGTCTCCTTCAAACACATGCTGACAAGACGGACACATACACTTGGGATCTACACCTACAGCATGTTCGGATAGAATTTAGTGCTGCAAAACTTCCTCCTGACAACTAACTGACCAAATGTGACAAAAGTTCATGTTGTTCTCCTTAACCCCTATTATTCTCCATCCAGTCTGTCAACTGCAGTGTGTCGGGGCAGAGTGAAAAAATGATCTTTGACAATGGCCTCAAGCCAGTATAGAGTTGTGTTCATGAGCACCTGTCATCACACGTGCATGAATGTGTGCATGCCCGTGCAGGGGGTGACAGTGTGCATCACTTAGGGGAGGGGATGTGTGTGAGGTAGTACGAGGACGTTTTCTTGTAAAAGTGAAAGTTTATGGTGCGTGTCTATTTTGCGCTGCAGCCGTGTCACCAAGCCCAGCATGGAGGCATTGTGGTCCTCCCAGGTCTGTACCTCTCCTGTCACCCTGGCTGAGTGGCAGAAAGGTGCTAATGGCTGCTGCTATGCCTGACTCCCTGAGCATCTGCTGTGGGTGACACTCCTCTTTCACTGTCACCTCGCCCCGTCTGACAGCAGTGGCAAGAGCGCCCTGCTATTTCCGTTTCTCCCTCCGAACCTGCACCTGATAGATGCCATTTTTCGCCAGGAGCTGATAAATGATTTATGCTGTGGAAGGTGTGAATTGCTGCATTCTGATCAGCACCACAGTCAAACCGAGGCACTGTTAGGAAGCGAAATTTTTTTAATCATTTCATTCTACCCTAATTTATCACCCAATGACTAAATTTAACCACACACAAAAAATAATGTGCTGGCAGGAAAAAAAGAAAAAACAAACAAGGATTTCAACAAGAACCAAACCAAAAAAATGAGGGGAAAGAAATAATAAGAATGATAAAAAGAGAGCAATACCTCATAAAATGGAAAACCAAAGTCCCAAATAGAAAAAAAGAGTGATGCAACAGGGACAGTGCCTTTTTCATACAGGCAGGCTGTCACTTACCTTCTGTGGGAGTTTCTGTTGCTATTGACATGGCCGCGTCCCGTGCAGCCAGGCGTAGGACACTTAAGAACATTCTCATACATAGCCACAACTTCGTACAGACATGAGATAGGAGTGAAAGACAGGACAGGGAAGGTTAGCAGCTCCTTACAATCACACATGAGCTCTATTAGTGTGTGAGGAGCTTGGCATTATAAACATCATTAAGAGATGAGCCCGTGTGAACCCAAATGACCTCTTCTTCATTTTAATGAACACTAGTTTGAAAGGGCAGGCGAGGTTTCCCACCATATTGCTTCCACTTATCCAGCCCTTTCAAATTAGTATTCATGGAATAGGGACAGTCATGAATAAAAAGATGTCATTTAAGTTTAACAGGACAAAGCCAGCAAGACTCAGAAATGGAGGAAATTTTGGGCATGCAGAGAGCACAGCAACCAACAGCTAGCAATCATGCAAAACACACGCCTTGAAATCAATGGGAAAAGCAGACCGATGGAATACAGCTCCTTGATAGAGTGAGCTTTGTTATCATCTGCACATTGTTAGGGAGGAGAGTGTAGTCTTCAATACCATTTACCATTAAAACAGTCCATAACTGTCTCAGATCCCCTTGGCAACCAGCCAATTAGATTAATGATCTATGGATGTCCGAGAGGAGCCGTCGGAGCACCGCAGGCGGGGGCACGGGGAAGGGTCGTCTCGACACCAGTGGCGTGCAGGGCCAAACCCCATCGGCGTCAGCTTCATCATTATCACCCCCTTAAACTTTAACCCCTCATCATCCTCCTTCCCTTACATACTAATTGGTGTTCGGTGCAGGTAATTGGACAAAGCCTGCCACCTCAACACGCCACAAGCCAATACATTATGCATGTCCAAGTTTTGCCCTGTCCTCTGCACGGCGACAGGCATGAAATTAAAGCAGAGGACCTGATTCAGTGTTCAGGCAATCAAGAAGCAATGTGATTCCAAATGCCTTGTATGTTACAAAGGTAAATCATTTTAAAGGCAAAAACAAGCATCCCTGTGCGAGGTGATTTTAATATTTTACAAAAAAAGAGCTACAATGAGCAAACGGGAAAGGGAATTAATGAATTTGGGATATAATTTAATCATCATTCTTCACATTTCCCAAGGAACGGTCTGGCTGCACTGTGTGATTTCCCAATTAAATGAAGCCACTGCATTAATAATACATTGTCCATTCAGTACAGCAAATGTGTTATTAGGGGAGAGAGATTTGCCCATAGCTGAGTGCACCCTGCAGGCAGTCACATGTGTGACATGTACTCATCTTTACGTTTGTTCTGGTGCAGCAAGGAGTGCGTCTCTGGAGATTAGTGACCACATATTGACAGTGGCATGGAACTGACTGCTCTGGGGCTGACAATTCAGGGACCTACTGATAACTCATGACACCCAAATCAGGTCACCTTTTAACGGCAATGAGACAGGATGAGTGTTACGAAAGTCCCTTTGAGGTCAGGAAAGGAGAGGACTTTTTGGCGATTCAGAGCATCTAGTGCACCACTCTTGATATCATTTCCCCCAAAAAGTCAGCCGATCAACACAAGTGAGGAACAGGAGGAGTGACGCAGACATCATATTCCAGAAATCTCCAGTGACAATCAATTCAAGCCTTTTCCAAATTCCATTTTGGGGTTCGTGCTCCCAGACAAGGTCAATGGCTTTTGAGACATTTCACATTTCTGGGAGACGAGTACATCTCAGGTTAGGGACCTCTGTGTGAACGGAGCTCTGCGGAACATGAGTCGTCTGTGACACTGCTGGTCTTTACAAGCCTGGCTTTAATGGTAACTAATTTCTTTGCCATTATTAAAACCCTCTTTTATTTTGATTGCAGTCTGGGCCATGGCAGATCATAACCCGATTTTCACGCTGCGGTTAATGAAACGTGTAAAGGGGCTTTTATTGAGAAGTTTGCACAAGGTGAATGAGACTAAATAGCCGGGGTGAAATCTCTAAAGGGAAAACTCACTATTCATTCAAGGCTAATGTTTATTGCCACTTCACTTGATCCGTGGCTTTGAGATATGATACTGCCTTTCTATTCAACAGAGTTTAATTGAGCAAAGAATACAAATAAATGAATGGGGTTCACGACATGGCTGACTGAAGCAAGATTAGTGTTATCAAGGTCTCTGTGCATTTTCAAGTTTTACCAAAAATTAAATGCAAGATTCAATCAAAAGCCATGCAAATTAAGGGAATATGCATCCATGACATTTCAACTTTCTCTCATTTGTCACACATGCAATATAGAAAGAATAATCCAAAGGAGGATGCAGCTCATATATCCCACCAAAATAATGAAAGCAACATTGGGGGACTGGATTATCATATGCTTTCAGTCACTGTCAGTCAGTCCAGTGCAGGAGAAAGTCTCATGCAGTCGGGTAAACCAATGATTGACAGCTCTTGACCATCCCACCAATCGCTGCTTTGCCACTATTTGCACATCACCAAAACCTCTTTTCCCAAATCATCAACACGGCACGCTAGGCAGGCAATCAGCAAGCAAAATCACGGCCCCATGCAAAAGGTCAGGAGAGAAGTGCAGCTGCAACCCATCTGACCCCTCACTGTACACCCCCGCTGAAATATCAAACACAATCCAACAAGTCCACAGTGCACGGAATGAGCCAGACGCAGCAGCGGCCACAGGAAACATGCTGATTCCTGAACATCAAAAGAATATGAAGGCCACAGGTCTGGTAAATAAGCCAAAGCGATGTTTGGCTGACTGGTGTGTGACTGAAATGCTTACTTTCAGGTGGCACCCTGTCTTTGTGCGGACAGCCCGACAGGCTCCGGTGGTGAGGGTACAAGCCTGTCACATGACCCGTGCCATCGCAGCCCGGCGTTGGACATCGACTTTCTTTCTTGTCTGCCCGTGAAGCATCTGCAAGCAAGAGGTCACATGGAGGTGATCATACATGACAAGACAGTTTCGAAGTCATGACTGCTGTGAACAACAAGATAGCGTGATTCTGTTACCATGGTAGCCACATAATGGGTGGAGTGAGTAAACAGAATTTGGAAAGTAGAGATGTTGCGGAACACACTTTCACATAGCCTTTGGTAGCAGCATTCAAAATGAACTTATGTATTTATATGCAAGTATGTTGCTTATTTGAAATAATACAGTTAAGCCTGACAAGGATGCAGATGCAATAACTGGCTTCCTGACAGATCTTTTGATCATCAAGTTTGTTTACTGCTATGAAATTGTGGAAATGTGTGAAATATTCACTAATGTTTGTGACCTTCAACATCAAGTGTTTCATCTTCCAGTTTACAGTTTACATTCAATTAAGGCTTCATCATACCTCTATTCATTACCCTCACATGACAGCTTTTAACTGAGTTTGGCAATGAAGGTCTAAAAAGGGTGAATACACACATTAAAACAAAACACACACACACACGCACCGGATGAGATTGTCTTTCCCTTCCCCAAAACTCAGCTCTCCTATTTCTTCCAAACCCAGGTCAGATATGGTTTCCACCAAAAAGCAACGGTGCCAGGCTATGCCAACTGGCAGCGTTTCTCAAGTACTAAAACACTTTGACTCTCAAACAAGGTCAAGGATTTTTCTTACAGTGAGCAAGCAATGGCTCTTGTGGAATGCAGTTCACATTACCATCTTAAACAAAAACATGAAAAGAAAAAACGTTCCAAAATTAGCCAATAATAAACTTTGAAAGCTTTATACAGAACATGAGTGATGTATCAGACAGTACAATCAATTTGGTGTAATGTGAGTGTTGGTGGTAGTATCATTTGTAGAGAAGAATATCAAGGAGGGGGGGTTATCTCATGTCACAGAAAGAGAAAACAGTGATTAAAGCTTTACTGGCTTTTGTAACCAGTACGGCGAAGTGTACATTTGAAATATAACAGGTTACAGAAAATGATCATTCATCCATGCATTTTCTGAACCCACTTTATCCTCACTAGGGTCACTGGAGCCAAACCCAGCTACTTAAGGGCGAAGGTGGGGTACACAGTGGACGTGTCAGCAGTTCATCACAGGGCTGACATATAGAGACAAACAATAAGTCTCACATTCGCAATTTAGAGTAATCAATTACCGTATCAGTGCATGTCTTTGGGTGGTGGACAGATTATTACTTATGTAGTAAAAATGTAATATAACTATTGTAGTACTCCAAAGTAAAGTCACTTACATTATGTTACATTAGATTGGCTTTTGACTATTTTTGTAACAAATGTTTCAAAGCAGGCAATAAAGCTGAGAGTCCTAAAAACCTACTTTTAAACCTGCAAACTCTTCACAGTAATGTTAGGGCATTGAATGAGTTCAAAAAGAAAATATTGTTGAATTTCAACCTCTGAAAGTTGTCTGTTGATTTGTCCTCCTTTCTTGGTATGTTTGACTGTTACATTTTACACACAACCTTGTACCCAAAAGAATATATGTGGATACAAACTGTTTGTACTCACCAGTGTTTTGATCAGGTGCTTTATTTGTATATATTTCTCAGTAACTGTCAGTGATTACCATTACATTTTTTGTAGAATTTATTGCTTATATGGGCACATCACACACATGTAAAGTTAGTAACTTAGTGGCTCAACATAACTAATGCAAGAGGTTGTAGAGAAAGAGCACAGATTGAGAGGTTGTATGGGGCACACCTACTCGTGCATTTACAAGTGAGTCACCAAATGAAATCCCACATCTCATTCATCAGGAAAAAGCACCTCATTATCCTCAGTGGCTGCCATCTATCTATGTCAGGTTAGGACATATGAGTTTAGTACAATATTGCTATGTCATGTCTGGCTCTTCTGTCTGGCACCAGTGCAATAAAGGCAGGCAAATTTCATGTTGATAAAGAACTTGGTCTGCATGTAAAATGTGGCTTCTTAATAATGGCTTCTTTTGAGCCACATTATTACATTGACTGTTTGGGTTTGAACAGTATGTTGGAAATAATTCTCCATTTCCACGTGCACGAGGGCTCACGTACACATACATGACAGCCGTGCATTCTGCCTGCCACGCTTCCATTGCAGAGAGTAGAAGCAGCCAAGTGGAAGGCATATTAGAAAGCAGGGGATATTGATTGTGGCTGGGGACGGTCCGCGCTTTGCATAGCAAATGGCCCCCATTACCATACCATCTCTGGATAATTAATGTGCAGTCAGTGGGCCTGTCGTTCGTTATCGGTCATTCTGATACTGTTCAATTTTCATCTCAGCCTTGTGCTTCTCTTAGGAAGCTGGGCTCTTCTCCGAACCCCTCCTCCTCAAAATGCTCTGTTTTATAAATCACACACAGGAACCCTGGTCAACGAGTGTCTGCTACTATCTTGCCCGGGGAAAGATGTTATCGTGACGCAACTGTCTCGCGTCCTCTCATTATTCCAACATTAGCCAGACACAGAGGCCACGGAAGGCTCTTGAAATTAACATTTGTGTGGCATTTAAGTCTCAATATATACCTGCTGTGAGTTGTGTGGCATTTAAGGTGTAATATCACCCTGCGGTGAATTAGCATGCTCTTATTTGTTGTTCTCATCTGATATTTTCCTTATGGGGGAAATAATTGAAACCAGGTCTGAATGTTGTTCTAAAGGACATGATCAGAGGAATAATTAGGAGTTAATAAATAAAGCTTCTAATCAGACCACTGGAAATGCCACTCTGTTTCATAGGGAACATTTAAGGTAGAAACAACACAAGTATTTGTCAATAGGTGAATAATAGGATGTGTGGACAATAAAAAAAAGTGAAATCTTTCTTGTTGCCTACAGAATGAAACCATTCTAAAGGCAGAAGGTCTCTGTTTTGTAGCTTCTTCTCCCAACTGCTTGCGTAGGTTTAAAAATAGGCAGCTTTACCCCAAGCTGCATCGCAGGGATGAGATTTGCGGTCCTAACAGGCCGTGCAGATTGCCATTACTTATGCCTGACAAGCCTACCCTCTGATGTTTCCATGCTGGCCTATTTTAACAACATAAGCTGCTGCTGCCGCTCCCGCTGCTACCGAGATGCGAATTTCCAAATTGGCTGAAAAAGCTTGTCCTGGGGTTATGGTAAGGTTCCCAGAATGCATGTGGGCTGTCTAGTCTCCGGTTCAGGATAGATAGAATACAGAGCCAAACACTGGCACACAAACATTTTACCTGAGCTTGTTAAATGAGGTAAACATGTCTGCATGTCTGGTTTCCAATGGAAGCCTGATGCGCATCTGAGCGTGTCCATGTTTGAAAGCTCCACTCACCTTTATGGTAGAAAGGCTTCTTCATACCATCAGGAAGCCGGGCTTTACGCTCTACACCGTAGCCGTGCCTTGGACCGTGGTCTTCATGGTTATACCTCACCCCGTCTCTCCTGGCAGCCTCAGCCGCCATTTTATCCCGCATTGCCTTGGCACGTTCTGACTCTAGTGCAATTGCCTTTTCCAGCAGGGACAAGTTGCCCTTGGTCATGTCGAACACCTCTTCCGATCGGTCTGATGTCACTGAAGCAGTATCCTCATCAAAGTCTCGGTGGTTGGAGTGATATCGGTCGTCCTGTGCACAACTGGAGAAGGTCTTGGAGCGTGGGCTCAGCTGCTCCTCAAGCTTCATGAGATTGTCCATATCTGAATAGTTCCTATCAAGTGTCCGTCTGTCCTCCTGGCTATGCTGGTAATTCCCATAGCCCAGATGCTGGGGCTGTTGACTGGCATCCTCACATGAGAAATGATGTTGCTGGGGTGGTCCATTTCGGTCAGCAGACTTTGTTTCGCTTAATTTGCGAGCCAGGTCAAAGCATTGGTTCCGTAGGCACTCCAGACTGCTTAGACACACTTCCTCATCACTGTTTTCTATTTGTCCATTACTGGTGGTCTTAATCTGTCCATTACCACCAATGTGTGCATTTCCCCCACTGTGGGAACAGTCATTCCCCTGTCCGTTTTCACCTGTAAGGTCCTCGTATTCCTGCCCGTCCATATTGTCGGACAGTACGGCACCATGACCTTGTGCCAGCAGTTTCAGAGAGTCCACTGTCTCCCTGACTACATCGCTGTCAACATCCAAACTCAGATCACCTCTCTGCGACTCATCCCCCTCTTCTTCTTCCTCTTCTTCCTCCTCTTCTTCCTCCTCCTCCTCCTCTTCCTCTTCATCCTCCTCCTCTTCTTCTTCCTCCTCTTCTTCTTCATCCTCGTCATCTTCATCCTCTGCACTGTGTGAGGAATTGCTGTTCATCTCAGATTCTGTCATGGCCCGGTTGGCGGCGTCTTCTGCAATCTTTCCCAAGTTGAGTAAGGACTTGGCCACGAGTTCATCATAGTTCTCATACTCATCATTGTTGTTGTCGTCCTTCTCTGACGTCAGGCCAGATTTGGCATTGCCGCCGCCACCTCCACCACCATCACCCTCGCCCCCCTCGCCACTGCTCATCTGATCGTCCTCTGTTGGAAAGAAAGAACAAATGTCTTGTAATTTCATTTCCGTCATTCTATTTTACTGGTAAATCAGATTTCTGGGCTTGGTCCATCTAAATTGGATAAGGAACTCTTTGCTTCCCCTAATAATTTACTTTGAGAGTCTTAACAGCAGCTTGTGTTCTGAATTGTGAATCAGCACAGGAAGTTAAATTTAGCAGTTTGGGAAAGTTCCAGAGAAAGATGCTCTGGTAAATGTTACTTTATTAAACCAGGGACTGCATCTTTGGCACAACTCATTTTTGCTCTAATTTCCTGGATTTCTGAAAAAAATATTCACAGGTTGTATGATGAATAGTATTGCTGAAAAATTCTGTATATAGTTGCAAATGAGATAACATTTTCAGCACTATATATCAAAACAGTGTGTATGGTGTTCCATCTCCAACAAGATGAACCCCAGTCAGTTGCTATTCATGGTTTGGTAGTAAAGTTCTTTTTTTCATTCAATCATCAGTATCTTTAGAATTCCTTTCACTGCCTAATTGATTCTGACAGGCTGCAAAAGGTTACTGAACCTCTTCTGTCAGTAATTTCAAGCACTCACTCCTGGAGCACTTCCAATCCTCTGCTTTCACATTTCCGCCCTGAGCCGCCAAGAGCACATCGCTCACATTGGCATCACATTTGCCACTTACATTCCTACAGAGAAAATGAACCCAAAGGCCCACGCAAAGAAATAATAAGTGAGACGTTCACCTCTGAAGAAGACCAATAATAGAACTATTACTGGTACTACTAATAATAATAATGATACTAACAATACAATGAAGCGTAACTACAAGTAATGAAATGTTAATTATACTATCTGTTACCTCAATATACACAATTGTTCAAACTCACCTTTGAGACAGACACACAAAAAGAAATACAATATTATCCAATGGCTTAGACTACACTAACCTCTACGCACACAGGTGAATTAACACTCATACTGGCTTCCACTCGCACAAATGCACACATTCGCTCACACTCCAATCTAATGAGAGCAACACAATATTGGTGCTTGGGGGGTGAGGGCTTTAGAGCGAGAAGAGGGAACAGTCACGAATGACCAGGCACATATTTTGACAGTGGAAGGCTTCTTACAGCAACCTCCTGCACCAGGGGTTTAATTTTTGATGGTATGAAACATGGCACAGGAAAGCAATTTGAAGAGCAATCAAGGTACACAAAAGGGATATGGAAGCGAAACAGATTAAGGGAAGGAACAGAGAGACTGCCCTGCCCTGAATTGGCTTTGGATTAGCTACAGAGATGTGCATGCCACCGAGAAACACAGAGAGGCTCCAGAAAGTCACCTCTATTACATATTGCCTCATTCACCCCAAGACAGCAGCGCTGGGGTGGGGAATGTGGCGATGAGGCATGTGGAAAGATTTTGCTTTTCTTGGGTAAACGCAGTTGATGTTCTTCTATTCCACTGAAGAAAATGCACAGTGAATGATAGGAAAGATTTGAAGACTTCATCAAGATACTGAACACCTGACAGTGGTAACAACCCATACTGTGGCTGCTGCATTGGACTTATTAAAAATACATGATAATCAGCCACTACCCATAGGAAGACAAGCTGTTGACAGACTAAACAGACAGTGGCAACAGTCCACTGTCTCAGTGTTAAGGCTAAGGCCTAGGCTGTGGGCTCTAATGAACACCAGTCTGCAGAGATGTTTTCACATGTCGGCAAGAAAATAGGAGCACAGCCTGCTGTGAAGCCACATCAACACTTTGGGTGGGTAGAGCTATGCGCCAAACAGGGTTAACACACTCCTCTCTCAGAGCTTCACTCTTAATTGGACTTGAAGGCACTGTCAGGTCCAATCGTGATGCGGGGGTGCAAAGCAGAATCTGCTGGAGAGAAACCTGCCAAATCTGGTATTGGGCACGTCAGGGGGGAAAAGGAGAAAACATATGGGGCAGGAGCTTCTCAAATCCCAGTCCCAAAACTACATGGTGTTTTTGCATCACATCTTTGAGAAGGCCATAATTAAAGAAATGCTTTGATTGTCAGTAGCTCTAATATTGTTGTGATTTACATTTTGATTAGATTCTTTTGTACCGAAAAAGATTAGTTTGTCACTTACTTGACTTTTACAATTTTTTCTGTCGCTTGAGTTTTGGCAATTTAAACTCTGATATTTCTGAAAATGGTCTTATGGAGAAGGTTAAAACATTTCAGTGGGGAATAATTGCAAAGGAGGATTCTGCTTATTTTGGGCATCAATTTAGATAATTTCCCTGTAATTAAAAATATTTAGAAAATGGCTCTCGACAGAAAAAACGCAGGAAGGAATTTGTTGCTGCAAATGCAGCCTCTGGTGGAGTTAAGTTACTGTAGTTATCTGGTGCTTTGAGATTGAGTACTTGACCAAGTGAAATGTGCAAATGAATGAATAAATTAATAAACAATATCAAAGGAAAAAACAATCACTGTAGGAATAATACATTTATATTTTCATCTCGGCTGGAATTTCAATGCTGTTACAAATCTTTCATCTCATTCCAATGCAGAACACTGTGGATGTTTGAACATAAGCTCCAACTGTCCCAAACTACTGGTTTCAGTCCATCACATACAGAAATAGAAACAACCAGTAACCAAATGTCGCATGCAACAAATCAGTGTTGGACAGGCCTTTTTAGTGCATTTGGTGCATACAGTCGTATCATTTAGTACAATGTGATGAGAGAAGGGTCTCACCTTGCTCTTGACTCTGCTCTCCTTCCTCCTCTTCCCCCTCTTCATAGTCAACCTCCTCCACTGCTTCCTCCTCCTCCTCAACCCTGTCCTCATCACCCTCTTCTTCCTCCTCTTGCTCCACCTCTACCTCCTCTTCCTCCTCTTCCTCCTCCTCTCCGTCCCCTCTTTCGACTTCCCCTTCTTCCTGTTCCATTTGCTCCACGTTGTAGTCCATGTAGCCTTCCACCTCCTCTTCTTCCTCCTCCACTTCTCCCTCTTCCTCCTCTATCGCTCCTTCTTCCTCCTCTTCTTCCCTGTCGTCCATCTCCTCCGTTCCGTCTGTCTCGTAGCACTCCTCCATTGTGGAGTTGTCCATGTCATCTAGGTAGGTGCTCCTCTTAGGGGAGCTTTCCAGGGTTTGTCTGTCTAGACTCTTTCTCTTCTTGGCCAGAGGGCAGCCGTACACACTGCAGAGGAGAGATAACAGGGCACCCATTAGCCGTTAGCCTCACCTGGCCATAAATGCTACCACTCATTTGCTCTCAGGCGTCTGTGTCGGGCTTTTGTAGTTTACAAACTGCATTTGGAATGAAAACAAAGACTAACTCTGTTTCTGCAAGGAAAGCAATGCCTCTTAAATTCCTCTGGTGGGAAAAATATCAAACTTTGTTTAACCAACCTTAATTAGACATGTACTCATTAACTATTGAGCAATTATAATAAAATGCTCCATTTCTTCTCGAAAACAGTTAAAAGGGATAAAATCTCTATCTTTGAAGCAAACAAAGCAGAAGAATCTGTTTATTTTCACATTCATTTATATTCAGGTAACATCAATTTGTTCTCCAGGCAAAAGAAAATCACTGTGCATGCTCCGCAAACACTTTGTTCCAGACTGATATGCCCTTGTTTTGACGTGAAACGAGTGCAGCAAAACACAACTGCTCACTGGGAATTGACTGTAAGGGGGAAAAGACAACCTGTAGTCTGATTAATTGAATCTTGCCGAGGCACCTCGGGTTTTAATGTATTCTCTGGCTCCCCTCGGCAGCAAGGGGACAGATCCTAATCTGATAATCTGATAATCTGTGTATTCGCTCAGGCTATTGATCACAGGGGCTTAATCCATTTCACTCATCAAACCTCTGTGAGCCCCGAGCTGCTACCTGGCCCCCAATGTGAGCTGCAACTGTGAGACAGAACCTTTTGCTGCTACTCGCACATTTATGTAGAAGTGTGTGTGCAGGTGTGTGGCACTTTTGAACAAAAGCACCACACACCTTCAGAATAATGATGAGTTCTGCTGAGTGTTTTGGTCATCAAATAAACCTTCTGTCCAGGCTGAAGTGTAAGAGAGCTAAACACGCTTTTGGGCATGTTCACTCGGCTGTGAAATATCCCTGGCTCCTATTTTTACAACCTCTGGATGTTTCCCCGGCCCCGCACTACTTAGAGTAAGACCTGATGTGAATGAATGGCATGAGGCGTTGTGAGAGAGTAAGAAAGTGTTAGTTGTTAGTCAGCATGTGCTCCTTTTGTGATGGCGCTGTTATACCGAATGCTTATCGCAGTAGTTAGCAGGTAATGGTCTATTGTAGGATGGTGGATTGCAGCCTCAGAAATCCATTTTTGCTCCCTCTTTTTCTCTGTTTTTAATGTCACTCTGTCCTACAGTCTAATATCCTATCCAACCTGCTCTTTCTCTCTCTTTTGCGCTCTTGCTCACTCTCTCTGTTCAGTCTCGGACGTCCATCAGTCAGTCAGGGTCCAGTCAGCTGGCAGGCTCAATCTCGCTCAACCCAGGGAATCCTTAATGGTCTGACCCCCTGCACCCCCCGCAAACCAAGGGCCTCATTTCATTAATCTAAGCCCACGTGGAAACTCATTCCCTGCCTGACAGCCAGACCTCTCCCCCAGGGCAGTGAGAGGGTCTGCGGGACAGTGAGGGAGGGGGTTGCGCTGCAGCACTGTGATCAATAGTGCTTGTGACCAAACATCTCAAAAGCACATTAAAATGCCACTCATCCTGGCCCCTCCATTCCAGGGCCCTCTCCAAATAAATCAAGGGTTGGTCCCAGCAGGTTAGTGGTTGCCAAGGCAGGCGGGCTGGCAGGAGAGGAGGATAGGTGGAGGGGGGAATGGGGAGGGAGGTGTGTGTGGGGGGGGGTATGGCACATAGATTTCACTTGGTCTATTCCCTCACTGTCTCTTGGTGCTCTCTACCTTTATCTTAACATTGAGGGAGCATTTGACTCACAGTAGAGCACTGTTGCTGACAGGTATTAATACGACAACACATGAATCACTCTAAAGAGAAAAAGAGTTGTTATATTGCTATAATTGCTTTGCTACATCAGCTAATGGATAGCAAATAAAAAATGCTTAGCTATGCATTTTTTCCAAAAAGAAGTCAAGTGCACTTCATTGTTTTGGGTCAGGATTGTACAAACAAATAGGCCATTTGATAGCAGAGAGTGAACATGCTTTAAAACCTGACTATGCTAAAAGTTCCTCCTACAGTGCCTCATCAGCCCTCACAGGTCTGGCTCTGTTTTAAAAGCTCCTGTTCATTTAAAGCATCTGCAGAGCGTCTTATGTAAATGACTTAATCACACTTGTGTTAAGAGACGGAGCATCCAGAACAACTCGGGTCTCAGGTGTCCTCTCGTCCCTGAGCTGTCAGGTTGTTGTGACACTATAAGAGGTGTGTTTGCCCCAACGCTTCTAAGCCTGACGATGACTAAGCCACAGGAAGCCTCCACAGCTCCGCCATCCCACGTTCCCTGGCTCTGTCACTGTGTGACCTTGGCTACAACATTCGTCATCACAGGCACTGCATCCCACTCACTGAGCTTAGCAATTAAAATTCCAGAAATAATTAGGTGGCATTTAAATGAAAAAGAAAGGACATTCTGCACGCATTGTGCAGAGAGAAGATGGAGAAGAGAAAATAATCTAGTAGTCAAAGTTTCCCTTTGCTTTGTCCCCTGGCAGAATCACAAAATCCTCCAAGAGGAGTATGCAGTATGAGAGGTAGCAATCAAAGGAGAAAAGAGCTTCAGATCACAAAAAGACCACTTCATATTTTATGGAGTGGGCATCCTCAGCATTATAAGATGGAACAAATTCTATTACAGTGTGAACAAGTGGCCCTTTAATCCTGAAAAACCTTCTGGAAATGTAACAGAGGGCCCCCATTTCTGGAGCCATTAATGTGAGGCGGGAGAGTGGAGAGGCAGGAGAAGGAGAGCTCCCGTTTGGCTAATTTCGGGCGACAGTTGAGCGACTGCTGGAATGCGACAGCGTTCCACGGTGCCTTTATTACCAGTCATATTAGCGGCTGTTCTCAGCAGGGGCAAAAGCTTTAGCCAGTCATTAGCATCACACGCTATTTGTCTCCTTGACACAGGGATGAGGATGCTGTTGCCTCTTCCTCTGCTTCTCCTCACTGCTGCATTTTTTCTCCTTCTTCTTGACTCCCTTCTCACTATCTCCTCCTGTCAGACAGCATTCTCACCTCATATTTCCTCTCTCTGCCTCTCTTCTCACCCATCACAACCTCACCTGCTCCTCTTCCTACCATACATCTCAGTATATATTTCCTCAATCCTTCTCTCACAGCAATTTCTCTATACATTTCCACCACTTACTCTTTTCACCCTTTTTCCCATTTTCTCCTATGTATCCATCAACCTCAGCTCGCTGTTGTCTCCGATTCTCTCAACAGAGCAGAGTATAGCTGGTGGGAATGCACCACCTCTGGTTGTGCCCCCTATCCAGCAGGAGGATCTATAGACACGTGTGGCAGAGCCCCGTCTCCATGGTGATACCCTCCAGAAATCCATGAGGGATTCGCCATCCTCACAGCCAGCCAGTGAGGAAAATGAGAAAGAAAGACAGGCAGGGAGAGAAAATGAGAGGTGGGGGAGACAAAATAGATGCTATAGGAGTGAGACAGACAGGAAAATGTATGTTTCTGGGCATGTTTGCATGGGTGTGTATACTGAACCTCTTTTGTCTGCACACAAAATTGGGAAATATATAGTAGAAGAAGACTTGAGAAGAAAAGGAGAGATGTGTGTGCGTGTGTGTTGTGCGTGTGTGAAAGAGGAGAGAGGATCATTTCAGAGCTGTCAGGCTTCTCCCGCTAGCAGGGGAGAACAAAAGACAGTGTCTTGGTGCAGGAGGCTCATCGCATGGCAGACGCTGCAATTTGGGGCGTTTTCTGACGGCTCAGGCTCCAGCTCACATATCAGCTGCTATGGCTCATTCACACGCATGCACACACGCAGCAGAATGATAGTCAGTTTGTCCTAAAACTCATAAAATATTACTTCATAGCTGTGGTGTCGAAATAATCCTCAGTGTCAGTGAAACTCATATGTTTCTGAGCCTTTCCGTGCTCAAATTACGTGTCCACTTGGAATTACACAAAATTGTTATTAATAAAAGCAACATTTCAGTATAATCTTCTCATGTTTCTCCATGTTTGCAAGAACAACAAAGTAGTAACGGCGTGTTCGGCTGCAAGTGCAGTGAAGCAGCTACGAGGCATCAACACCCACCAGACATGCTGTTCTGCTCACCAGTTCAATAAGCCTGTTGTTGTCCATTCATTGTTTCAGTCCTAGCATTTGTGGCTGCAGGTAATAAACCCAGGCTCAACTTCAGTCAAATTCTATGCCACTTTGCACTTGACTCTTAAATCTTGCACTCCTTTTTTGTGTGCCACTGCTGGTGTCCTTACACCTCTCTGTCTGTCTAGCTTCTTCCTTATCCTGAACACCGTGAGAGCCTTGGAGCTTGCAGTGAGTCCGTCAGCCACGACATGAATATAATACAGTACTGTGGCAAGCAATGACTGTAGTGGGCATCTCACAAGAGCCAAGGAACATCTTCCTACAACTCATCCTCTCTCCCTGAACCCTTCCAAGATCTCAGCTGCTCCTGTTCAGCTCCTTTTGTCTCCTTATCTGCCAACTAGCAAACCTCTCGCTGGGAGGAAAACGCCTCCTCAGAGACTGTTTCTGCGCCACTCTCATACCTTCCCCATCAAGGGGCTGCAGTGTATGTGGTGAGGAATGTGGGGAGCAGTAGGCCAGTTGGGACTGAGCTGAGATCATTAAAGATGAGATGAGACGGGTCAAAGCTGCTCAGGTGGTGGGTCACTTTGTTTTTCACTGCTGCATGAGATGAAATGCCAAAAAGCTTTTGTAGAAACACAAAATTTAAAAGTTGACGGTAGTAACATTTAGAAGACTAATACAGCAGATGGAAAAACTGTCAATTACACATTCAACACAGAGTCATTAATCATTTTAATGAACAGAAAAAAAATCAAGCACATTGCCAAATTTTCTGATTATATATGTGGAAATGCTTGAACAGAAATAGTCAAAACCAGAGAACTGGCTTGATCTGTTAGAGGTCAGTCATTTAACATGAGTAGAACAAAATGGCTTAGATGGCTTGTAATGATAGGAAACTGTACTTCGTATTATTATAAAAAATGATTTGGTAATGAAAGTAATCATGAAATATTGTGATTAAATTTATACCATGTATATAAGACAGATGGTAAATACCACTGTAGACCGACATATACCTGATAATAAGCAATTATCTAGTATGCTAAATCATTATGCACTTATGTTTTTAGCCTCTTTGTATTAACTGTTATATTGAGGGCTGGGATTTTCAGATGGATCTGGTATCACATTGGTATGTGTATATTGCAAACCATTTTGCATAATTTGGCCGTGTAAGTCTTGAGCAGGGAAGCTCATCGGGCAGCAGATTCTGGGGCTGTAATGCGGCTATCTGTCATTCTGCAGCTAAATTCACTCCTGGATTAGCCAGGTAAGGAGTCTCTCCACCAGTGTAATGACTTCAATCAATCACTTCAACTCAGAGACACACACACAGACACCAGCTAGTTAGCCGCTAGCCCAGCAGCCATCTTGGAAAAGGAATTCCTTCCTGGAGCTTGTACATTTGTCTAAGTAAGCCACAGTGGAGGCTGTTACAGAAGCCGTTTATTTGGATGAGCAGAAATAGACAAGCTGATGTTAATGAATAGTAAAACAGGCTAAATTAGATTGGGAGCAGAGTGCAAGTCATGCTTGTTTAATTCATTCGCTTTAGCCTTTGGTATTTATGTGGAATAATTTATTGCTACTGTATCCAGTCAAAAATTGTAAACAAAAAGACTGTATGCCTGATGCGTGTGCCTTTCCTGTGCTGCATTGTGATTCCCACAATGCGTCATGTTGCCCCAACCAGCAGAGGAGGAGGGCTTTTTGATTGATGTAATTTAGTTGGCAGCCGCACTGAGGGGCGGGCTGGCCCCGGGTTGTGGGGGGCTGGGATCAAGGAGGGGTAGTGGGGGGGTTCAGGGGTTAGGGGTCATGATGTGCCCAGCCTGGAGCTGGCCCTAAGCAGCTGCCCGCCTCCTCTCCCATCCCCTCCTCCCCCTTCATGCCCATGTCCCCCTGGCACGCTCCGCACTCACCGCACATGATCTGTTATTCCGTTTGATGTCTTTCCTCGGGGAGGCGGTTGAAAAAAAAAGAAAAAGAAAAAAGAGGAGGATAAAAAAAAGCATAAACACCACCTGTTTATCTGACACTGGGTAATGTCGGAAAGGTAGTTTTGCAGGCTTGTCATAATATGCACAGGAGGCAAATACGGGAAAAAAATTACAAAGGGAAAAATAAACAAATGGCATCAGAGGAGAAGGCGTGACGAGGGAAGTCGCATGTGCATGTCACTGTAAATTTGGCCGCTCTGGCTTTGAAATGCTTTCAAAGTGTGTTTTAACTTGCATTAGAGGTTTATGTGAGGACAGAATATGCAGCAGGAAAGAAAAATGAAAAATGAAAAAAAAAAGAAAAAAGAAACCTGCAACATGGAATAGATAATAGAATAGACATTATGGTATAGTTCAATTATACATTACTGATTGTAGCCATTGAAGACAAGCACCAATCTCTGTCCAGCTAAATCATACTGCTGAAATGATAACAATGGCATCACAGCCAAGCTGAAATGAACCCCAAGGCTCCACATGCAGTCTAAAGTGTATAAGCTAATGACAGAGCTGACAGATCCAACCAACTCTGTTCTTTTCACCCTCAGCCCACACTGCCTTTTTGGTGATATAAAGCTTTCCCATTAAATATGGAAATTTCCGTTTCGGTGACAGATACTTCACAGAGGGGGGTTGATGGCAGAGACGGTGTTTTTTTGGAAGGGGAAGTGGCAGATTTTGATTAATGCGACCTTATCTGGTTCTGCACATGGAAGCAGAGGGGTTGCTGAGCTTGGCGGGGGTGGATGGCTGCCTGTTCTCTTCTTCTTTTTCCAGGCCTGTTTCTCTTCTCTATTTGAAATGCTTTCACTCACTTGCTCTTCATTTCTGCTCCTGCTTTCTCTACATTTTCACCCTTTGTGGTTGATGCACTCATCCTCCATCTCTATTATAATTTAAGCTATGGTTTAATGCCTTGTAGACACTCCTCTGATAATTCTGTCTGATTTTCTTCTTCACCCTCTGAACCCGCTTCACCTCAAAGTCTCTTCATCTCTCTGTCCCTGCTTGCTTTCCCTACACCGCTAAGACACATCCCTGCTTCTGTTCAAACTGCTCATCTCACTGCTGCTCCATCCTATCTTCAATTTCCATTTCCTCTCCTCTTCTACCCGGCACAGAGTGAGGTGCAGCGCTGCCTCTCTCCCTGTCGCTCCATCACCACCTGGCCCAGTTCCAATGCTTTTAGTGAGAGCTATCTGTCAAGCTATGAATAATACAGGCCCAAGGCTGACGTTAGCTTGCTAGCTAGCTATGTGGAATCCAAATGAGGTCTACAGCAGGAAGAGAGCACTTGACTTTTAGCTCGGTACTGCGCTCTCGCTACCAAGACAGGCAATTACTCAGCCCACAGCCCCAGCTGCAGTTGTGGCAATCATAAACGCAACCCTTCGCATCCCCGTCACACACATAACACAGGCGCACATACTTTGCATGTATGAGCAGACCTACATACACCTCCAAGTACCACCAGAATTGAGAATGCACACATATACAAAGTGCATACAACTTTGTTGTCAAATGTGACAGAAAAACTACATTGTGCTTCCTGGAATTGAAACTTTGCACATCAGAGAAATAAAGGAATATCTCAAAATATTTATGACTGTGAATTCCTCACAGATAATGATGAAATTGGGATGGATTACAAAAGGAATACTGTCAGTCTACATGACATGTAACCTCTGTAAAAAAGTAAAGAAATGTTCCTTCAAAAAAAGTTGCACCTGTTTTTCTTGGGCACATTGGTTTGAGAAATTTTCCTCTGAAGCAACACGAATGCAAAAGAAAAATTAAGATGCACAATATGTTGAGAGGCAAAGATAAAGTTAGACAGCATTAAAACAAATCTTTCTATAATACTGATATGAGTCAATATTTATGACACAACCTAAGCAAGAATCTGTTAATCAACAGTGTAGTTACTCCATCATCTCTTATCTGTTGATTAGGAGGAGACACATTGTCCACCTTTATCGCACTTGTTCCACAGTTACGGTAGAAGGCAGAGAGGGCTATCACATGTATCACGCATATGACACATGTATGGTCGTGTAATTAGCTTTGCACTGAGGCGTTCTTAGGTGACAGTGTTAACCCATCCATCATTGCTTCTAATCATTCGTTGGTGGAGTGTGGGATGTAATTGCAGAGTGCTAGGCAACGACAGGCTTCACAGGTAAAAATAGTCATGCAGGATGAGAGACTTCTGCATGTGTTTGGCATGTGTGGTTTGTGTGCAAGGTGTGCACATGTAGGTGAGAGAATGCGTACGTGGCTGTGGGTATGTGCGTATGCATGCCTGCGTGTACTGTGGTAATGAGATCTAGTTAGTGATGCTCCAGAGTGTCTTATTAACAAATAATAACAGCACTCCTTTGTTTTTTACCTCTCCTCCCATCTATTATTCACACCTCACAGATTTACTCATGATTCATTTATAGGAGCATCTTGTGCAACCTAGAAACTAAATGTCACCCAAAACATCATTGTCAGATGGTGCTGTGTCTATGAGCATGTGTATATTATTTCTGTGCATAAACTGTACTTGTGTATGTTTTGTTTCTCAGTAGAAATAAGTAGAGGTGTGTCCACCTCAAAATTCCCCTGAATTAGATAAACAGCATTCACAGAAATAGTCTGACTGATGTATCAAGCCTGTAAAAAAAATATGACTTGCAATCTAGCTCCATCTGTACATGCACACACAAGTGTGAATGATAGAGTGCCATTGAAATAGATGAGTTGGATCTTGCCGGATCAGTAACGAGGGCTGTAGTGAGGCCATTCTGCCATTCAACCCCCCTGTTGTGAAAGCAGCATGACGCCCTGTGTACTTTAGCTGGATTCTCTTTCCGCTGAAATTGCCAGGTTGGAGAGAGGCACTCAGCTGGGAATGCTGCTCTACATGTGAAGTAGGCTGTATGTGTGTGAGGGCTTAGGATGTGTGTGTGCTGCTTGTATGTCTACATTTGTGTCAGCGAGCATTAAGGGAGACTACGTAGGTGTGAATGTACGTGTGAATGTGTGTGTGTCAGCAAGCTGCCCTTTGCCTCTCTCCCCTCTCTCTCCAGGTGAAGAGCCTGTTCTGAAGGCTCTGCTCCAGTCGAGGGCCCTTGAAGCCAGGCTGGCAGCACTTTACCCAGATAGAGGTAAACCTACAGTACACCATCTGTCTTAGCAGCAAACACTTAGCAGACCATCAGACTGCAGCCACAAGTGGTTCAACACCAGCGGGCAGCAATGCCCTACTCTGCACAGCGTATCCCTGTCCGCATTAACACACAGTATGTAATTTCTGCCATTAGGGGTCTCTCAATCAAAAGAAAAGTTGTGGTTGTACAGTAGCACGGGTTCACGGGTGTTGTTTCACTCTGGCAGAAGTTATGTTTACAGATGGGCTAACCTGTTAAACCTTTAATCACATGACACATACATTGTATGACACACATTTATGCATATTTTAAGTCATTGATCAAACAGCTGCCGGTAATGTTGGTAACAATGACAAGCAATGATAGGCAACCAATAAAATGTACAGTGACATTCATGTAGTCATTTTTATATATTTTAATGGACAAGTGTTAAGCAGTATACTAAAATTTTAACAAGTTATTTAGTGTGTTGTTTGACTGGGTACTTTAAACATTTCTGCAAACATTTGTTTCATCACTGACCCATTGCAACATGTTACCCCCCCGCATTTCCTGTCTATCTCCACTATGACTATCAAACGCCAAAAAATAGCTTAAAAAAACAATTCATTGTCCATTTTGTATTGTGACCTCAGTGGAAGGTGTCCGTCAGATATTTTTCCCTGACAATGTGTACACACTAACAATCTGTCACTCTTCGTGCCCACTTCCAGCTGTTGTTGAGCTGCAGATATCCTGAGACTTATTGTGGTACTCTGCTGGTTGCTTGCTGCTCTCATATCAGTCTGAGTGCTTTGAGAGCATGACATAGTAGAGAGAGCGGAGATGACTGTGTGCATGTGTGTGTGCGTGTGAGGGAGAAAATAGCATCCCAACTGTAGAGATGGCATTTAAGTGTCTCTCCCTTTGCACTCCAATAGTACTGCAGACCCATTACCTTAGTGCGCGTAAATGTGTGTGTTTGTGTGTCTCCCAGCATCCATGTGTGCTTGTGTGTGGCTACAAATGTATTTCCAAGCTATTCCTCCAATCATCTCCAAGCTCCCATGCGACTCACCCCTCTACCTTTCTGTTCTGATCCTTTTCTCATTCATCATGCTTCTCTTCCTGTCCTCTTGCCAGAGGTCTTTGCTAAGGTGTAATTTAGCTCCTGCTGTTCTCTAATTTCTGCCTTAGTCAGGAGGGGCGTGGCTGGCCCCCTGACACCATGGATACAATCTGTCAATCATTTCCCACAGCCAGGAAATTGTGTTCAAAGTGAGAGTAATTATTGAGTCTGCCCTGTGTGGGCTGAATTGAACGCCCTCTCCGTTGGCACAGAAAGAAATATGGATTCAGAGGCAAGGCCAGGCGGATTTGCGAGGCTTTTATTGTTGTAAAGAACAAGGTGAGGGCTCTCTTCATCTCACCTTTTGTCTCATCTAATCTCTTTGCTTTTCTTTTGCATCTGTCTTCATTCCACTGTCCTTCCTCTAATGATATATTTTTATATAAATGTACTGATACTCTGAAATATCTGTGCCATTTTCATCATCATCAAACCTTCAATCAAACTCTGCTCCACCATCCTAATTTCGGCTCTCATACCTAGTCTTTGCTCTACTCTGCTGTATTTTTACCAGGATAAAAGGACAAATAATCCATTCAATTTACCATTTACCACATCAGGTTCTGTCATATTATGGGTACAAGGACTCATTTTTACTATCTCACATATACCAAGCCAAGTAGTGGTGCACTGGTGCTGTAGACATGCAGCAACACCCAGAAAGATCAGGAGACAAAGAAAGTCTACTTAACATAAACATGCTCGGTGAGCTGCTGTTACATTTTGTTTCTTAAAATCCTTGAAAACCTAAAATCAAAACCGGTGAACTAACGGGAATGTTGTAACAGTTTCTCTGCCTTCACTCTCTTGGTTAAATTATTGAAACCTACTTCAGAAAACACTTCAGTGCCCGGTTACCTTACTGTTCCACAGAAAAATGTTGATTCATTTTCATGTTTCCTTTTTATTCTGGCAGCCACTTGCCTCTGTGTGTTGGCATATTGCTAACTAAACGTTATAATTCTTGGGATGCTAGAATGGAATTTCACCACAAAACAAACCTGAGCAAGGACATCAATTTCCAGGATGCCTTGCACCAACATTTGCTTATAACATCCCTTGCCATTTCAAATTAACGTCAGCCACAGTTGCTTGTTGACAGTGCCTCAGTCAATCACCTATATCAACACTGACTAAAACGTAGCACGCTGCCAAGCGAGCCTTGTTACAACAGCCAACACCATGAACGACCTATTAACCTTTATTCATGAGCAGAAGTCAGAATTAAAACGTCTCTTTCCTTTAACTGAGTGACTTAACTACTGACCCCGCACCCTTTATGTCGGACGCTTATTGTCGTTATGTTACATTAACTGGCATGGGCACACAATTCTGTGTGTGCAGATCTAGCCTGTAGCCTCTGACTATGAACAAGTCGAGTCCTCATTAACTGTGATTTGTTGAAGGCCAGGATTAAACTTAATCTATATATAGTTCAATATGTAGATTTGTAGAAATGTCTTAGGAAAATATGCCCTTAGAGAAGCTTTTCAAACTCAGGGGTAGGGTGGAGTTATGAATTGTGCAACCAGATTATATTATAGTACTAAAATTTCCTATCAACATGCGTATAAATGCAACTAATCCATGACCATAGACATGTAATTGATGGTAGCTTACACTGTGCATACACACACACACACGCAAAACACACCACCACTATAGATAACTGTGAACCTACCCTAACCCCCATGTGTGGATGTCTACAGAGTCTTATGGCATTTGCAGGGCCTCTGAGGGTATTCAAACATTCAAAGGCTGCATGTGAAGCAGAGAGAGAGAGAGGTGGAGGATACGGATGGTGCGCCGGCGTCTAAAGGCGAGGGGGAGAAAAAGGAAGGGGAAGCTAATTAACATATTAATGACCCCACCTTCCTACAGCTTCTGTCGGATAGTCCAAACACTTTGATAACTATGCAAATGAGAGCTGCACCATCTGAAGAGGGAATTAGCGCTGCCAGAGACAGCCGAGAGAGATGGGAGGGGTAGAGTGAAAAAGGAAGGAAGGAAGGAAGGAAGGATGGAAGGAAGGAAGGAAGTAAGGGAGAAAAAGAGCGTGAACAGGAGAGGGTATTAGGGGGGAAAAGGGAGCGAAGGAGGATAAACAGGGTGGGAAGAAAAAGAGAAGAGGAGAGGAGGGGTGAAATGAGGAAACAGGAGAAAGGAGAGAGCAAAGACAGAGCGAGATGGGAGGGAGTTTCAGGCGCGCTGATGAACTGATATCCTCATGTTTGTTTTAGTTGTCTTTAATTATCTGCTGTGCACAGTGGGCAAATGTGTGCATGTGAGTGTGTGTGCGGTATTAGACAGAGAGTCGGTGATAAAGAGTGAGAGGGAAAAGAATCTTTCTTTTTCTTCTCGCGCTCTCCAGCTCTCAGATCAATATGCCAGTGCCCATCAGCCCTGCAGTGGTGTGCAGAATGGCTGCGGAGGCTCAGGCCAGCAGGCATACAGGCTCAGCGGTGGGGGTTGAGGTGGGCCGCTCAGAGTAACGACCCAGAGCAGACAAGGGCAAGTAATTATAACACAGACAGATCTCTCTCGTTCTATCATGGAAGAGAATGGCGAGTAATAAGGATGAGGGAGAGCACCATGGGAGAGCAAGTGTTCACATGTGTGTAAGACAAAGGGAATAAGAGAGAGAGAGAGAGAGAGAGAGAGAGAGAGAGAGAGAGAGAGTCAGCATGTGAATGTGTGAGGATGTTGGAGACACCTTGCGTGAACAGCCAAATCAGGGATTCACCGACACGCTCATCACGTTCCACAATTACGTTGAATAATTAAAACGTTTCATTAACTTGATCATTTCCTGTTCGGCCATGTTTCAGCGGTGACACCGGCAATTACAGTTGGGGCTAGTGCTGTACGCCTCTCTCATTCGGCCAGTGGGCGACAGAGGACAACCTTATGTCTTTTGTATGGTAGCAGAAATCTGACAGGGGGAAAATGAGGGGCTTTAGCTGTTATCCACCTTACTTAACTGTTCTCAACACTTCAGTGCTGAAGTACAGCGGGGCTGACAATGAAATCTACGTGCTCAAGGTGAAATCGTGCAAATCTGGATTTGGTTTCCTTGGATTTTTTGATGAATGCAAATAAGGCAGTGAATAGTTTACCTCCCCACATCAGCCTAAGGCTCTCAGATGTCTACCTTAAAAATCTTTACATACCAATAGCTTTTACAAAGTCCGCAATTTTAGCTGTGATCTCAGATATATACATCAAATTATCACACTACCTATTCCCAAAAAAACCACACCATGGAGGATAGTTTCTTTAGTCTTTAGGATGTGCTTTAGTGCTTTAAAATTCCTCTCAACCAACACCTTATCAGTCAGTTAATAATTCAATTCAATTAATCATACTTAATGCGGCCTTAGAAATGTTGAGTGAATTGATGTAGTTTTTGATTTTAAATCACTGCTACACGTGCAATCAGTTCACACTTTTTTTAAACAAATTTTAATGAGTCTGAGATTTTTTTAAGGCAAATCTTGACACATTTTTCTGAAATATTAATACATAGACTCATACAATATCAGAGATTCACAATCATCATTTCTGACCCTATGACAGCATGTGGTGGTGCATTCACTTGCAGAAACCCTGCCCTCTGCCTGTATTTTCTATTTTCCTCTTGTTTTGCTGTGCCCAATGTGTTCCTGCGTGTCGACCTTTGGGCAGTGACTTTGTACATCCAGCCAGTAACAGCATCACACAGCGTGAGGGAGGACCAAAATAAAAATGAAAGGACTTCTGATTTATCTGACTCTTTTCAATGATTGCATTGCTATTAAGAGTAAATGCAGTTCTGTCTGAGAGACAAAACTCTGGGCATGACACCTCTGAGCCCATCTATCAAACTGTTTTTGTGTTTCATGCTTCATGGCTTTTTTTTCTTGCTATCAATGTTCACATTTACATAAATGAGAAAAGTTATATGAAATACCTTAAACAATGCACGTCACCTACTCTAAACAGTGTCCAACGACTGTGGTGTGGTGTATCGTGCTACTCCTCATGTTCTTAAAATTAATACTGGCAGATCACTGGCATGGAAAGGGTTTAGGATACACAGACAAACCGTGTATCATATTCATCACAGTAGCAAGTCAGCAATAATCAAAATAAGTCAGAGACATACAGTGACAGACCACAGTACCACACCAGAACCTTACCAGACTTCAAACTGGCAGAAGTATATCCACTGTTAGTACTTGAATTTGGAGTAGTAGTATTAACAGTTACAGATATTTATTCTAGTTATAGGTAGTTGTATAAGCAACAGCAGTACTAGTTCAGTTTGCTGTTCATCCATGTGTCTCCCCCTATCCTCCCCAATGTCTCTATCTCTATCTTCCTTTAAACCTCTCTCTTTAACCCCCACTGGTCAAGGCAGACATCCATCCTCCACAGTCAGGGTCTGCTCCAGGTTTCTGCCTGTTAAAGGTAGTTTTTCTGTCCACTGTCACCAAGTGTTGGCTCTTGAAGGATTCTATTGGGTTTCTGTAAATTGGCTTATGAAGAGTGTGGTTTCAACCAGCTCTAAATGAGATAAGTTTTGTTATGATGTGGTGCTATATAAATAAAATTTGATTGATTGATTGATTGATTGATTGATTGATTGATTGATTGATTGATTGATTGATTTGTACGTTTTGTACGCTAAGGGTTAATAGAAATGATGTCAGCTCTGGAGTAACAATAATTTGTCAATTCAATTTTTATTTTGTTAAGGACTAAGTAAGCTTTTCTAATCCAATGCTTACTTTTGTCAAATTCAGTGAGAATCTTGTGTTGGTCTGCTAAAAAATTGCAATGCAATGTACACCTCATGTCTGGAACCCTCGACCACATTGAATGTCAACTATTTTGGGGGAGGAGCTTTTGAAGGAGCACCAATGGAAGTGAGTGTCTTTGTTTGGCTGTTGAGTTTTCTCAGGACAGTCCTACTGTACCTGTTGAGTCTTAACAGCTATTAATCGATTAATTATTGATCATTACCACCTCTCGTTTGAATTGCACTTGAACAAATACATGATATCCTAAACAAAAAATCTTCGCAAATCTTGGCTTTTGTTTCAAATCAGGGGAATTCTTTACTGTGTATTAACTCCATAATTAGCAAAAGCCTGTGCTGTCCTAGTTATGTAAGATAGCTCTTTTTGTCTTTTGAAATTGGATTACTGCAGGAGGAACCATTCATTTCCAGAATGGGGGGAGATAGGGGCAATCTTTATCCCAGTGCTTCTAACATACAATCTTTAGTAAGAGACCTTCCTCCCCCATTGAGCCTGTGCGCAGTACTTACACACCCAAATAAACATGATTAGCATTGCAGACTGTAAATATGCAAATGACAAAAGAGAGATGTGGAGGGGAATGTTTATGCTGTGAGCTTTCTGTCTAGCACAACCCCCCCCATTCCATCTCTCATGTACAGAAACCATGATGAGGTTTACTGAGATGGAGCCTCTGTTAAAGCTATCTTTATATTTTCTTTCATAAAAGAAATTCAACCATGTAATTGGAGCTGTGAATGGGAGTTGAAGCCTTTACCTTCAGTGTGTTTTCATATCTGCTGCTGCTGCGACCGCACACACACTCACATATGCACAATCACACACGCTGAGAACAACATCCTTAAACTGCCACATGCCAAACTCCCACCTTTATTTATGTCCTGTTTCCCATGTGTCATATACTGCCAACAATGACACTGAGTTTCTACAAGACACAAAGGATCCTAATGAAAGAACATTTTTGTATTCTTATCCTGAGGCTGTAAGGTTGGCGTTTATGTTTCCTCTCAGATTCACCTCCTGACTGCACCAACTTCTTGCAAATTACTTGAAGCCTAATAAGTGCTGTCTGTTCATGAAGAGGTGAGTGCTGGTCATTATGATACCGTCAAAT
Source organism: Ostorhinchus cyanosoma (assembly GCA_029814465.1). Classification (NCBI taxonomy): domain Eukaryota; kingdom Metazoa; phylum Chordata; class Actinopteri; order Kurtiformes; family Apogonidae; genus Ostorhinchus; species Ostorhinchus cyanosoma. The sequence goes on along the minus strand of JAPTYQ010000016.1, from coordinate 4,901,199 downwards.
TGCGGTGACCAGCTCCTCTCCGTCTGTAGAAATATTTCATTCACAAACACGTAAACCATTTTCACACCACGCAGCCAAACGTCCTTCTATTGGAAATCAGGAGATGACAATTTAGCAATTATGGCAGTGACAGTTAACGGTATTGGAGAAGCTGAAACAATTAGAAAATATTGATAGTAATCTACAGCTGCCAACGCCATCGCGTCAGAGCAGTGCAGCACCACGGCAGAGAATAAAGAGGGAAAGGTCTGACATGGAGTCACATGCTCTAAAAAATCTAGTAGTGCTCAGGTGTATAAAGAGCCAGTTGTAGGACTGGGTGATCATAATTTTTTTCCCAAAATCGCTATCCTCAATGCGAATTATAATTAGTACTGAGGTGTACAAACTTTAAACACCATTATGGATTTCTTTATTTCCGCAACAAAAATGCAATATTACATTAAAGACAGAGGAAAAATTATTGTAATTGATACTTAATACATAAGCTTATTAGATTTAAATACTTATAATTAGCAGTGAACAACAACCTAATAGTAAGTACCAATGTCAGTCAAAAAAATGAAAAGAACATCACAACATAAACTTTTCAAGCTCTTGGTTTTATAAGATCATCAACTATATTGCTTTTAGCCACAACAAATTTCAAACCTTATACTGTTGTATATTAGACTGTACAGTTCTATTCTAATCTGTGTGAGTAATGGCTTTTGAAGTTTGGAAACTGGACAAAGATAATGTAAAAAAGACTCTCAGCTATGATGATGAGAATATAGTAAGTTAAAAGGGATTTTTTCATTAGGCTTGCTGGGCCAAACAAGCTATTCATTGTAGTTGATCTTGGTGTCATATTTAATCTATTTATCAATAATTAATTAATAATATAAATGCAAATATTGCATCTATTTTTTCTGCATCTTCTGAGTCTTCTGACAACTTGTAATAAGTTTAACAATCACACGGTAGTAAACAGCACAACAGTTGTATGTTTAAATAAATAACACTATTCACATTCACACAGGTACAAAGAACCACTGCTGTTACTCTGTGTATAACTAGGCCTTCTAGTTCAGTTTTTTCTGCTCGGTGACCCCAATGACCATCTCAACCCTTTCCTGTATTTATGACTTACATGGATGCACAAGAGAAGGTAATGCACATACGTGCACACAAGCATAGCAGCTAGAGCCTATCTGACCCAGTCCAGGCTGTTCCATGCAAAGTCAAGCGTGTTCGTCCTGAAGACTATCAGCTCTCTCTGGGGAGAGAGGCCATCGAGCATATTATCGACATTATAGACGCCTCAGCCTGGAGATAGGCTTCACATCGATCCCCTGATTAATTACTATCTGCAGGCAGCAGCAGAGTGAGAGAGATGACGACCGAGGGAGGAAAAGTGAGAGAGAGAGAGAGAGAGAGACAGAGAGAGAGAGAGAGAGAGAGAGAGAGAGAGAGAGAGAGAGAGAGAGAGGGGGTGCTGGGAATGATAGAAAACGGGGGAATAGGGGGAAAGACATGGACATAAAGGGGGAAGGAGGATTGCAGAGAAGGAGGAGAGAGAGTACACCTTGTACTATCTATGAATATCAGCTAAAGGCTACACAGTAATCTTCCAGGTGGAATAATATTTATTGATATATAGGTAGGCAGGAACCCTTATCTTAGCTGCAACCAGCCCCTAACACACAGCCAAGGACAAAATGAAATCCACACATTCCTACAGTGAAAACAACTTGCAAAGACAAGTAGAGGACACCAAAACACCCCACCCAACCCCAAATTACCAAGCAGGTTATACTCTGAGCAAATAACTGGATATAATAAGAAAGTGAAGTATGTAAATAAGCAGTGTGACTGGTGTATGGATAACGTACCTGTCACAACCTGATCTAACTGCTACATATGGACATGCCGGCTGAGTGGCTAACAGTAATGAACTCAAGCATCCTTTGGGCTATACTCCTCGGCCTCCCAAGAGACTGTGTTGTACCATGTGTAACATAAGTCAATAAGCTGTTCTATCTGCCCTTACTGCCAGAATAAGGCCTCCCTTCACTCAGACTAGGGCTTAAGTCTGACACGTATAGCAACTTAATGCGATGATTTTTGGTAAAATTGGTCCTCAAGTAATTTCCAAAACAACTTCTAATCTCAATCATTTACAGTGTTATCTGACAATATATTTAATGTATAAAAACTGGTTCATTCATATCTTCCTCTATAACAGACACTTGGACAACATGGACGTGGCTGGAATCACTCTCTCAATCTCTATTCACTATATAATAAATAGTACAAAATATACAAGTTGGTGTACCAACTCTTGGTCAGGTGGGTTTCTTAGTCCCTTCACTTCACACAATCATAACCTAAGTAAAACCCAGACCCACTAAGCCACATATTGCCAAAACATACTATGTTAAAATGCCATTTTTCTGACATAAAGATGAGGGAAGGACTGACTGTCTTAGCAATGCACTCTCATAAGATCTAGTAAAACAAAACTTGTCCAAAGGAGGCAATTATGAACAGGAAAATAAATCTAATAATAGTTATAAATTTTAGTTACAAGTCAAACATTTGACTGTTTTTTATAGCTTTTACTAATCTACTTTCATTCGTCCCCCTGGTTATTGCAACGCATCTGACCATGGACACTTTAGTAGACAGGAAGCATACTATGCTCACAGTGTATAGAACAGGGGTGCCAAATATATGGCCCATGGGCCAAAACTGAGCCGAAAAAGGGTCCAATCCGGAAATGCAAAAATTGCACTTCAGTTATTAAAAGTTGAGGGTGTCAAAATCAAATTAGTTCAGAGACCAAATACAGACAAATTCAATCTCAAGTGGGTCAGACCAGTAGAATACTACCATAATAACCTATACATAATGACAGCTCCAAACTTTCCACTTTGTTTTAGTGTAAAAAAAGTAAAATTACTTGAAAATATTTATATTTATAAACTATCATTTTACAAAAAATGTGAATAACTTGAACCAATAGAAACAACATTAAATGTCTTAACAGAAATATGTTCAATTTTAACAATATTCTGCCTGTTACTGTTTTTTTTTTTTTTGCAATTTCAGATCCACTGTGATCCTCTTAGTTTTAATGTACATGCATAAAGCTGAGGCATAATATTGTTAAAATTGCACTTACTTTTCAAGAAATTTCAGGTTGTTTGTGATTGTTCATGCTATTAACATGTGTTAAAGGACACTTCATAGATGTAAAGGATTTCATAATTAAAATGTAATTTTTCATTGTTATTATTTTACTGGTCCAGCCCACTTGAGATCATATTGGCCTGTACGTGGCCCCTGAACTGACACCCCTGGTATAGAATATCTTTGGTGGAGACAATGCATTATGGGATACTTTGACTATAGGGTATAATCAATATCATTGGACAGCAAGACAGCACTACAAAACAAACACACAAAATAATAAACAGTGACATTAATTTTGGCCACAATGTGAATGTTGGTCAACAAAAATGAAATATTCAACTTCAGCATTTAAAAACAAACAAAAAAAACCTAACAATGGCTTTAAAAAATGGTGAAAAGAAACTTTTCCAGTCACAAAGAAATCCTTCAAATTTCAAATGAAGTTATTCCACCTTCCACCCACTCAACTCACCCAATAAGAACTTTAAGGCTGTAGGCGTAGACAGATAAAGACTTGTACTGCATGGCTAATGAACTGATAATTGGCTATCATGCTAAATATCATCAAGTACATGAGACAAAAACAGAATTATTTAGCTCGTCTAGTTGGAACATAAAAAGGGGAGAAAACCCTCATGTTTAATATTTCATAGGGGGGAATTGTAGTAACTAGAGGGAAAAAAGAATTTGGTTCTTTTTGTTTCTGTTCTGTTGTTATGATCCGTTGTGACGGTGAAGATGTCTAAAGAGAGAGAGAGAGAGAGAGAGAGAGAGAGAGAGAGAGAGAGAGAGAGAGAGAGAGAGA
>JAPTYQ010000016.1:4869175-4882477 GCA_029814465.1 Ostorhinchus cyanosoma | reverse complement strand
GTGTGTGTGTGTGTGTGTGTGTGTGTGTGTGTGTGTGTGTGTGTGTGTGTGTGTGTGTGTGTGTGTGTGTTTAACAGTAAGAGTGGCAAGTGGCAAGAGTCCGACTTGTGTGGAAAAAGACACAACATTACAACTAAGCATGGCTGTAGCTGTGGACTTAAGGTGTGCGCGTGTTTGTGTAGAATATTCAAGTCATGGAGGCAAAGTCTGCCAGTTTGAGCACCAAGGACAGCGACCAAACACAGCACAACATAACAGAAGGCAAACACACATGAATAGACACACACCCACAGACAATCTCAGACCTTATACAATCATGCACATTTATAGACTCACATGCACCACAGCTATTCTTATCCTTCTCCTTTGATACATACAAAGAATATATGACCAAGGACTAGCAGACTTCTCCTCAGTCCAGCATCCTACAAGTGTGTGTGTGTGTGTCTACTCCTTGGAGAATATCAGGAGGGCCATGCCTGCCCTTTGCTGTGCTCCTATATCTATCAAAGCCAAGGTACACACTGTAAATAGCCTGGGAAGGCCGGCAGCTCTGGAATACAGGCACACACATACAGCAGTGATGAAACGGGTATTGTATGGTTATGTACATTGCAATGTGGAAAGTGGGCTGTGATGACATCTTCAGTGACACATACAGTACATGACAGGCATTTAAACACACACAGACACACACACACACACACACACACACAAGAATTGTCACGGCCATCATATGGAAACACACATATGGCACATGGGGACAAGAGAGCGCACACAAATAAGCACATATTACAAGCGACACACATGCTTTATTCATGTGACGTGTATGCGCACACACAGACACAGAGCAATCTCCTTCTCCCAGCCTCGGAGAGTGACTGGGGCTGCCTGACCTACATTCTAGCAGATATGTATACAGGCAGAGAGGAGATGAAATCTCTCTCTCTATTGCTCTCCCTCTCTCTGTTCCATATCCTGTGTTCTTTTCAGTGTCTGTTCATTGCTTCTTGGACACACACAGACATGCACACACACAGCAGAGGTGAAGAAGCGACTATAATTTCTTGGCCTGAATGTCCTCATACTGCAGTTGAAACTGGCATTGTCAGAGTGAGGCTACACGTGTTTGATGGATTTCAGACCAAGGTGAGAGCAGGACCACTGTATTGCCTGTGTTCTCTGCTATACATGGAAGATCCCCAGAAATACTCTTTGCTTTTATATACGTAAATAAAATATTTATCAGTTCAAGGACTGTAAAAAAAACACACAAAAAAACAAAAAAAATCAACCTCAAGCCTTAAAAGCCAGCTTGTCTGAGACAGAATTGTTCCACGTGTTAAGGGGAAGTACAGGACTAGATGTAATCAGATGACCTAACAAATTACTACCACTTGGTTTTTCTAAGTTAGTCTGGCTAGATAAAGAGAAGAAGACAGGATTGGCCAAACAACAAAGCCAGCTGGCACGTCCCTTCCCACTGTGGAAATGTGTGCTTTCACTGGACTCCACAGCAAACACAGGCTAAAAACAGGAAACTGTCCACTTGTCTTTTCAGCCTTACAGGGATTGTTTGGCCCCTGATCCCTAATGTCCCCTAATACGATGGGAGTGCTCTTTATTTGTCCAGATGTGCAGTAGACATGTCTTTTGTTGTGATTCATAGCCATAACTTGGTTATTTTATTTATTTATTTTTTACGATTGTAAGTTACAGTCTGCTCTCTGTCTACGAGCAGGTCCTTGTAACACCCAGACAGCACTTGAGGTTAGTAATTCAAAAGGGTTTCAGCAAAAAATAAAAAATGAAAAGAACTGATCCACTATATCCTTAAACTAAACCACCCAGCCCCCTAAATCCCAGTGAGGCATTACACTGACCGCACTGTCAAAACAGTGATACTGCAGGAACCAAGTGAAGAAATCCCATGACCCTGCATCGAGACAACTTTAATATTGCTGGATTTTTTCAAACAAATCCTCCTGTGGGTACAGCAGGAGCACAACAAAAAGAGATATTTTCTGTAAATGTGACAGGAGGAAATGAAATGATGCTTTAAAATGCTCAGTTTTCAGTTTCATGGATAGACTGTGTTTGGAAAAAGGAGAATCTACCACCAGGAAAGAGAGGCACCTCAAGAAATAATTGTGGGAAAACACCAAACAACAGACATAATCAATGAATACTGGATGCTTAAGCAATACTATTTCAAAATAAGCAGCATGTATCATTCAATTTTACATGCAAGAAATGAACGTATTAAAGCGTAATATTGCTTTGCTATATAAGAAAAAAAAACAGTCTTGAAAATATGGGAAGTGCAGTGTTAGCATGCCTCTTTTCATTTCATCAAACTGTTCTGTCCATCCATCCTTCTATTTTCTCTACCCACTAATCTTATTAAGGGTCATGGGGCTGGAGCCTATCTCTGCACACACTGAGCTGAAGAGGATACACCCAGGATAGGTTACCGATATCAAATGAGTAACATAAATACAGACAAAAACAGCCAACCGCAAAGCAGTGTGTATGATCTTTGGTAAACACAGGTAATAAAATAGATAAATAAATAAAAACCTGCCTTTCAGCTTGGATTGGCTCCAATAAACCTAAATATCTTCGGATGCTGCAGTGTTGTCTGAGCCACTGACACTCAGGGGTGAAAGAACCTGTCAGTAGTGAAGTGGACTGGCTCTTTAGGATTTCCCTGCTCTTATCAAAGAGGAAGAGGGAGCCCAGCTAAAAGCCATTTTCTGACCTGCTTTCCTCTGAATAAAGATGCAAAAGATGGACCTGACCATGTGTACGGCCTGTCGGGTTCACTGTACTCAACCACACGGGTACACAACGTCCCAACCCAACTGCCATGTTGCCATTGTATTACATGTATCTGTGGTTTCTGAAAACCACTGATACGTATAATCTCTACCAGAACAGATACATATAATCTCTACAAATGCAACAATTGTGAAATTCTGGGCAGACATTTGACAGCTGTTTTAAATAGCAATTTGGCAAGAATTGTCGCATGCAAATACAGTATGTGGCATTTCTAGATACAATTATATCAATCTTATACTGTTGTAACTGTTCACGGTGCTGTCGGCTTGCACATAAATGTCAGTTACTCACAAATAACATGTTCCATTTTTCACTAGTATTATTACAATATTATACCACTTTTGATTTTATAGTTATGTTTAAGCACTGACGGCACAATTCCAGACTTTTTCAAAACTGCTATTTTTCCCCCTCAAGACCTTGACTTTATGCACTTTTATGTCATGGTAGTCATGGCCATGGTCAAGTCATGTAGGCTACAGCTTGTATTGTCTGCTGTAGTTCTTTTCATCTATTTATGGAGTGTGTGGTGGTTTACTTCCCAGATTCAGACATATAACAAATGATGACCTCCTCAAATTGAACATGTAGGCTACAAGAGCTTTGATTGGATATCATTCCAGCACCAACCGGTTAGAGAAATCATGTTTTTTTTTAAGTTTTCCTCATGTATTTCTTACCTTACAAGATTATGTGCCTTTGTACATACATTAAAATTTGACTATGAGATAAAGTTTTTGCCAAACTTTATTAAGACTTTCACAAAGCATTCCAGACTTTTCAAGGTCTGGAATACAGTGTTTCAAAATTCCAAACTTTTTCTGACTTTCAAGACCTGTACAAGCACCCTGTATTGGGACATGCTGAATTCAGTTGTTTCTTTTCTAACAGGGGATAGTTTTATATTATGATAAATAATGCCTTATGTGCTAGCCAAAGAAGTGGATTTATGTATGAAAAAAACCAAAAAAAAAAAAAAAACGATTAACGTCATTCAATTGCAGTGGTTAGTTTTGTTTAAATTGTTATCTTTGCTTCCAAAATGCCTCAGAGACTGTTTTTAACTTAATTGAAATGCTCTCAACATTGATTTTGTTTTATCGTTTGCTTTCCCATCAAATGATCTACCCCTAAATATCTAAAATATTTTTCATGCTCTGACAATGTCTGTCAATAATCATTTTCTACCACAACTAACCATTTACTTTCTTCACATCTCACTTCAGAAGAAAAATCTCCCATTAAAATTTAAGGAAATATTGATGTTTATATCTCAAATCAACAGGACATCTTACAAGCTGTAGTCATGATGTGTCCCAATATTTTTTTCCATCCAGTTAATAAACATTAATATTAAAAATTTTGTTGAGAGAAATTACGCAAAAACCATCTTTCAGGCATTTTGGAAGCAAAGATAACAATTCAAACAAAACTAACCAATGTAATGCAAAGGTATTTATCACAATATAAAACTATATTACGACATTTGTCATTATTGTTTTATATCCCAGATCCCTGTTAGAAAAGAAAACACCTGAATTCAACATGTCTCAATTCTTTAGTCTATATAGTGTAGGAAGGCTTGGTTTTCTACGGGAAATGTCTGCAAAGGTGTCATGAAAAATGACTCAAAATGTATTTATTAACTAAATCATGACCCTCCTGTCCTTAAGCAAAGCACATTTGTATTCTAAACCAAAAAACATACAGGAGCTGGGATGCAAACCGTATACCCTGTAAAAAAAGAAAATTGGTATTTGTTCAGTTGAGAGAGAGATCTTCATAGCTCTAACAGAAAAAATGTTCCCGCCATGAAAAACATTTCTTTTTACATCAGACCAACATAATATTTGATTTGATGCCACAACATAGATTTATTAATAGACTGAATTTGCAACTGATCATTGGCAGAGGACATTGGAATTGGACAACCACTGCACGTGTGCACTACAACCAAGGAGTTCTCCTGAGAAATTCTTATACGTGGCTGTGGCTCAGGAGGTGGAGCAAGTTGTCCCATGACTGAAAGGTCAGTGGTTCGACTCCAGCTGTGTTCTAGTCAAAGTTTTTTAAACAGAACATACTATGTATCGTTGGGACGGCAGAATAATTGAACTTGGTACCATGAACTGCAACCTCATTGAGAAAACTTAAAATCTTCACTGCAGAAGGTTGCTTTAAAATATTATATAATCTCAACATTTTCTTTTTTACAGTGTAGTCTTCAAATGCAAAGTCCTGGATTTTACACATCCAACACCCACCCTAGCAATCTACTGCCTATTGATAAGAGTGAAAAAGCAGCAGATCCTTCAATAACTAAAGAGATTGAGGTTATATAAGTCCATGGACAAATAACATTGATATTACACATATCTGTGGCAACGTTTTTTGACTTGGTTAAGGTTGACTTGGTTAAGTGTGCACAGAAGAATTTTAAAAATGAAATAAATAAATGAATATATACCCAGGACAGAACTTATGCATTGCAATCATTATTAGCTTGCTGCTTCCAATAAGATATAAGGCACATGCACACACATTGCTAAAAGTGCACCCCGAGCCCTCTTGTGCCTCTGGGGAGGTGCCTCCTCTGTAAGGGCAGAGAGAGGGGGAAATAACACGAGTGAACCGCCGCCGCAATTACCCACAGTGGGGTAATCACCAGCACAATGCACTGTGGGCTGGCTGCTTGGGAGAGAGAGTGAAATACTCAGGTGAGGAGAGAAGCCAGACAGCAATCAGCCCAGCAGGAAGAGAAAGTGAGAGAGGAAGAGAGAGAGAGAGAGAGAGAGAGAGAGAGAGAGAGAGAGAAAGAGGAGAGCAAAGGGCCATTCCTTTAATTTTCAAGGGAGAGCCACGGCCTTAATTACTTGATGAGTCTCTTTGTCTCTCTCTTTCGTTCTCTCCCTCCCTCGCTCTGGTCTGTGGCTGTAAAAAGGTGTGTGTATGTGTGTGCAATGTGTATATGTGGCCCATTATCAGACTGGGAAGACTCCAATCAGCTCTGTGCAAAGATAGTGAGTGGAGAGAACAACATATCAGTGAAGGAGGGAGGGAGGGAGGAAGGGAGAAAGAGAGGGAGGAGGGAGGGGGTGAGACAGACAGAGAGAGAGAGAGAGAGAGAGAGAGAGAGGTGATTTACGCCTGTAGTAGTGTTAACACCATCTCTCATGCCCAGCAGCTATAGAACACCAAGGTCGAGGAGTGAGACAGCCAAGACTTGAAAAAGCCACAGGAAAACACTGCTGTACGACTCCCCTACCTATAGAAAACGGCACAATCCACGCTCACTTTTGTACATGATGCCATGAGAGAGCCTTAAAGATTCTCTTCAAGATGAGAGTGCATCAACAGCAGTATGCTCACGACAACTCACTTGTGTATGTACTAAGTGCAAATTAGAGTGTAGCTAAAAAAAATTTATTAATTAAAAATTATCTCAGAAATTCAGCTCATGTGTGTGAAAACTGTCACTACAAATATGTTTTGTTATCCACATAATTTCAGTCACATTACATTTAATTTCAACAAAATAATTGAATTGTTAAGTTGTTAATTAATGTCATTTCCAAGAGGCAAAAATGTTGCTCATGATGGTAAATATATATTTTGTTTGCAATTTGTTTTCTGTCAAGAGAACTGTCAACATGATTCACTCTATCACTGCTGGTTGTTGGTGACAGTGTTATTTCACTAGCACGGTTGGGTTTGGACCCAGTCCACACATGTACGGTACTGTTCTAAGCAGGTATTTTCCTCCCCTGTTTTTGTTTTTTTCTTAAAATATGTCCACACCACCCTCATTTTACAAAATATATCTGTCAACACTACAGCAAAAAACAAAAAAAAAAAAACAACTAGTACAAGCCCATATTTGGACAAATCATTGTTTCTGGCAGACTACACTGGTCTAGAAGTAAAATGCTTCCAGAATAAAAGGAGTTAAACATCACTAAATTTGAGTCACTAATAAAGAAAAGTGCTACTTGGTTATAGCTTCTAAGATATAGTCTTGGGCCAAAATGTGAAATTCTGAGAATTAATGAGTGAATAGGTTTAATTCAAATGGAATGTTTGTCTCAGAGCTACAGATCTACTTCAAAACACTGTCGACATGTGGCAATACATTCAGTTTTCAGGTTCTTTCAAGTGGAACATTTATAAATCCAGTGTATAAATGCACAAATGTACACGTGTAATAACACAACATCATATATATTGAAAACATGAGCTAACCAGTACTTTTGTAATTTGTTTTCTGATTCATCTTATTAAAGTATGTAAGCTTTAGCACATCTAATGTCTGAAGCAGATATGTTCTAAGAAAGTGGAGAACAGTGCTATGGATCACGGACCTTCAGATAATATTAGTCAATATAGAAGCTTGAAGTTATGAAGTTGAGCAACAATGTAAATTAAGATATAACCTCTTAGAGAAGATATAACCATTTTAATGCCTGGTCTAAGTAAAGGTACGTTTGTTTGTACAAATATAATGATAACAACAAAAACATCTCATAAGGGTTTAATTTAAGAGCTGATGTCTACACATTTTCCATGGTTTTCTTGTTAATAACCCAAGTCACTTCAGTTCTTACATCAATAGCTATGGCATTGTACTGACAAAAATAGTGCTTTTAGATATTCCTTGTTTTCTTTTCTGTCTGTTTTAGTCACATGATACAGGAGTTAGTACTTGATTGCATAACCATTGTTTTTGATGACTTTTGATGGTCTAATAATTTTTGCCGTGACTGTACGCCTGTCTGACCTATATGTCTAATGTCTTGTTTTTCCTTGTGCACATGGATACATGCAAAATACAGATATTTAAAATGTAATTTTTTTTCTAAAATGCCACTTACATGTGGAGAAAGAAATATCTGTAAAGTATCCAGATTAGCGTGGATGGGGCATTAACAACAGGCACTCGTTAGGGTTGTGTAAAGATGAAATGGTATGGTTGAATAATGAAAAAGTCTGCATGGATGTGATTAAACCAAATCGCAATACTGTTCCCTCTACTGTCTACAAAGGTCAGGATATGAACCCTGCTCACTGATGAATTTTATATCCGTAATCAACCCCAACCACCTCCTGCCTTTTGGGGAATGTTGGAAAATAAGTAGGTCCTTCAATGTAGAAATTACACGTTGTTGCAACAAACAAATTACGGTTGAAGGCAAACTGAAATGGGCAGCATTATGGTCCTGAGAAAACACAATTGGATTCCCAGTTTGTATATGTTGGAAATAACGTTGTGTGAGACTGGATGTTTCAACACCCACTGGTAAAGAAAGAGGACACGATGAAGCTAACTCTGTACACTGTTCAACCGAAATGTATTTAATGAAAAAGATCAGATTCAAACTGTAATTTTCCCACTAAATTTCATGAGCAACAATAACATCTTCTGAGTCACGGCGCTCCACTTGTCCTCAGAAAGTTTCAATATAAGCAGATCTGTGTGATTTGCTAACAAACGATATTAGATCCTGGGACTTGGGTAAGTGAACTGATACCCCTGCATGTGGCTGTCTGACAATAAAGGCTCAATGGTTATTTACAGAGAAGCCGTATACAATCGTTCCTCACTAAACAGAGAGCGGGATCAATCCAAAGAGGCAGTATTCTGTATATTTATGCAGCAAAAAGGAAGGCAAAGCGTCTTTGAAGGTTAGCTGTCTTTTATCGCATCAGATGGGAGTTTAACCCTAAGCTATGTTAAACTCAGACAGTGTGGGAGAGCTTTGCCCCGGCTAATGAAATCGCTCCTTTTGTGTTGCTGTTGATGACATTTTCCAACATTTAGTCCTCGTGGCATTGTCCTTCTCGTTATTCATATCAGATCTCCCTTATGAATTGGCAAGGACAGGACTGTGAGTATGTATGTGCACGGTATGTACGGTGGCTGCATTACCGTCACAGATGTATGATTGGATCTGTGATTTGAAGGCATGTATGTATGTGCGCAGGTCTGCATACACTGTAGGAACACACACTTATTTGTGAGTGTGTCTGATTGCACCCAGGTCTCAATGCACTGATGAGCTCTATTGTTCTCTTCTATTTCCACACACACACACACACACACACACACACACACACACACACACACACACACACACACACACACACCTCTATCCTCTCTGCCCCCCCTCCACCCCCTGCCTTGCTACCAGTGTCTACGCAGAATACCAAATGATGCAGTCTGCAGATAGATAGATAGGGCTGTCTGTCACATGACCCTATATGTCCTGAGGCTTTACCCTGGGATGACAGCAGGCGCAGTGCACACGCATACGCACACACGAACACAAAGTTACCCCCAGCTTGGCACGCAGTATCTCAGCATAGACACCGAAGCAGGAAGCCAGGGAAGGAAACACACACACACACACACACACACACACACACACACACAGTATTGTAGGCATTCACATTGAGAGGGATACACACACTCGGGCACGTTAATGGGCACACACACACAGAATCACTGCAGGGGAGCGAGCCAGAAAGAGAGAGAACACCCTGCCACTGTACACACACATGCTGTCGCTCTCTCGATTTCTCTTTCTCTGTCATACACACAGTCCTGCAGGCAAAATTAAAAAAAAAAAAAACACTGAATATCCCCCAATTCCATCCATCTGCAACACACACCCTCACAGACACACAGAGCTTCCTGTGGGAAGGCACCCCACCCCTGTTTTCTCACACAAACACATTCGTCACTGACAAGGCTCTACACAGTCACTGGGTATCCTGTGGCACCAAAAATAGCAGCCTAATAGAACGGAATAGAAAATGTCCCCTTTCTCTCTACTCAAATAGGACCTATATCTCCAGAATGGGTGTCAAAGACATTGGACAACATGAGGCAGAATTTGTTTCCATTTGAATGAATCACACGGTAATTCAAAATAGCTCCCCGAATAGCCAGAAAGCATTCCCAGAGGTACATACTGCCAAACTGTGTCGTCTACCTACTGCCCGGCTGTCGGAAATATTCAGCCTGGCAATTCAGAAGTCACTTCACATATTTTGACAAAAATACAAAGGCTGCCTATTCATTTTTATTTTATCACTCTGTGTTTATCACTTCATGTGTTGTTCTGCACTGTTTTGACTCGATCTTGTAATTATAGCAGCGGTTCTCCAATTGGTAATATAGATTTGTATTTATTGAACTATATCAGTATTGTTACCCAAGATGCTATGAACAGAAAACATTAGGGGCGGAGCGACATGTCGATTCATTGATCGAGGTATTGCACTCTTTACATTCATCCCAAATCATGGGTTCTGCTGTTGATCATGCTGAAAATAAGATTTCATCCCAAAAAGCCCAGGTCCAGTTCTCAAAAGTCTTTGTATTATCTTAGACCTTGTAAAATGGTGCTCTACCACCAGGGTGGAAAACTTCTAGCAACACCGATCAATTGGTATCAACAGAAGTTAGTGCAGATAGTAGATGGTAATATTAGATCTCCAAACTGGGAAACAGGGAAAATATTAGCTCAAAAGATGAAACTCACTTCAACATAGATTTTTGTCAGTTAGTTTGATGTTTGGTTTCACTGTTAAAAAATTAATTACTTCAAATTAGATGTTCAGTGATTCAGATTTAGGTATTTTAGATATTTATTATTTTGACTTCACATGCCCTATTAAAGTAATGCCTTCAGTGTCAAATTTGTTTGTGATATCAGCCATTTAACTGACTTTTTCCTGCACCAAACTATTGTTATCAGTCACTATCTACTATGTACCAATCATGCATTTGAACCTTATTACTGGACACTGAATGTATTCTTGAAGCTTTTGCAAGTTTCCAAATTTCAGTACAGACACAGAGTGTACAGACACTGTTTATTCAAGGAGTGTTTTAGTGATCTCTACGATATAAACATGAAGTGGCATACAACATGAAAATATGTATCTATAGAGAAAATATACCACCAAGGGAAAATCTTTAGAGATTTCTACACATCACATAATCAGACATCCACAAACATTCTCACCGCTGGCACCATTCATGTTACCACTGAGCTAATACTGTCTGGTTGCAACCTCAATATAACTGAAAAACATATACCAGCTCCTCTGACAAAAAACAGGTGCTTAATGTTGCACTTGTAAATGAATTTATTCTGAGATCTTGCCAGAGTCGTACCAGCGACAGCGAGTCACAAGCTCGTTTCAATAATTATCAGCTTGGCACTCGGTGTGCCAGGCACACATGCCCACACTGAAAAACAAGCTGAAAAAACAATCATCTGCAAACACGGATTGTGTATACGTGCATGCACATGGAGATGTAAACTGTATGAATGTCTCTGTGAATATGCATTTGTATGTGCCCATTTTGTCTGTGTGTGTGTTTGTTGGGTGTTTGGGCTCTACCACCTCATTCTTCATTTCCCCTCATACTTCTCTTAACACCTGTTGTGAAATATGTATATGTGCATTTCTGGATTCTTGTCAGAAAACTTGTTATGTTGATATCACACTGCGCATTGCAGCTACATCAAGGTGACAGCTTGGGAAAAGGTGGGATGTTTTTATGCAAATGGCAGCAAAAATGAAGATAGGTCTGAGTGGAAGTGAAACAAGAAAAACAATCATCATGGCTGTACAGGTATGTAGTGAATGTCTGAGGATCTGAGCCTGGGTATGTTTAAGCATGTGCTTGTGTGTGATTGAGAGCATGGGTGCAATTGCATGTATGCATGAGTGTGTGAGTGGGCTCAGGTGGATTGTGAACTCGGCAGATGGACATTTGGAGCAGCTTTGCACCCTGCAGCAAAACGTGCACACGCATACACACACATACATACATATACACACACACACACACACACACACACACACACACACACACACACACACACACACACACACACTTATTCACACTCCCACACACAGCTGTAACATTAACCTCGTGTAACTCTAGCTGAGAGAAAACCATAAAAAAAGGGAAAAAAAACATCTTCAGCACCTCAAATCACATATCGACATACTGATCCAATATTTCAACTGTCCAAACACGGGGTAAATCAAAACTACCATAATATTCTAATATTTCGCCTGTGTCCTGAAAATACCTCCAAAGGTTTTTATTTAGCAAGCCAGACACTTTTCTGTTGGCCTCCAGGCATTTTCATCATTGTGCAGTGCATTTCACTGGGCAGCTTTGGCAATATGGTCATGAAATATTAAGATTCCATGACATACCACTATGTACAACTGTGTAATATATTATCATTTCATCTGGATAAGAGCACAGAAAGCACAGTGTGCAATTTCTGCTGTCAGGTGTCCCACAATCAAAACAACAACAAAAGACGAAGATGTGGAAGATATTATGCAGGGGGTGGATGATACAAGCAAAAACTTCTATCATGGTATATATTATTTTATATCACAGTGAAAGCAGGGTTTTTCCTCTAAAGAGAATTAAGAGGTGGCAGCCTTTGTCAAATTTGTGCCACCCCCACCTCTTGATGGAGGTCTTTGAGGAAAACACTGTTTTACAACAAGCAGTGAATTTCTGTTATTTGTAACTACAGCTACAGTCTGATACTGATCTGATGCAGGTGTGATTTTGTTCTTATAGAACGAAGGCTCTTTTCTTCTTTCAGGTTTCACCAAACTGATGACTTTTTTCAAGACCTCCAAAAAATGTATAGCTATCTGTCTATTCCAGGGGTGTCAAACACATGGCCCGCAGGCCAAAACCGGCCTGGCGAAGGTTCCAATCCGGCCCAAACTTAAACTGAAGATGGGTGCTTCTATGAAACTGGGTTCATTTTGGTACTTGGCACTTTTCCAGCTTTTTTAGATGCAATAATAAAAGAGAAACTTAGGCATATTTCCCCTCAGGATGTACCTAATGATGACCTCAGATAAATGCAAAAAAAAAATTATACACCTGCTCTAAGCATCCCAAAATTAATGCATTTTTAATAAAATACTGGGGTCAAAAACAGGACCAAAATTGGGGCAGGAAAAGCTATTTAGGTGTCAGTGCATTTGATCTGGAAAACATTGCTTGAAATGGCCTTATATACCACTATAAATAAAATCACTGTGTTAAATGTGACAATCCTAGTGTTTCTTCTAATCCAGACATGCAGGTTTTTCATGAATCTCAGTCTCTTTCCAGGTTTCATGTGTAACCCATCATGTCCACTCACATTACATGCAGAACCTGCCCATAAACAAAAATAAATTGCGAGTGATTTGACAACAGTGGTCATTTTAGCAAAACACTCTGCCTTGCATAATTACTTCGATTCTCAAAATGTACCTGTGAGAGAATGACAACATATTCAAAAATAGTAGCGCATAATTTTCATGTCCTTTTTTACCGTGTTACATGCAGATTTTTGTATAAAAATAATCTAAAAAGGTGTTTTATCTGAAAAATAGTTTTTCTTTTATCTCAGTATA
>JAPTYQ010000016.1:4837174-4851862 GCA_029814465.1 Ostorhinchus cyanosoma | reverse complement strand
GTGTGTGTGTGTGTGTGTGTGTGTGTGTGTGTGTGTGTGTGTGTGTGTGTGTGTGTGTGTGTGTGTGTGTGTGTTCGATAAGCCGTCAGTCCTAAAGAGGGGCCGTGCTGCTGTCATGCGATGACACCTCTCATTTGCTGCTGTCCTGTGAAGCGGAGCTGAAGGCAGAGGTCAGGCCACCCTCACAGAGACGCCACGACTCAGAGCACATCATGTCTGCCCGCCTGCCTCGCCACGCCGTAGAATAGACCTCAGCCGAGCACGCACAAATACCCAAACCCTCACCTTTCAAACAGTCGTACTTGCATTTATTTGCATATACGCACACACAAAGACTTGCTCCTTAAACAAACACTCTAGCTGACTTCACCGGAATTATTTTGAAAGTTAAAAATTTCAGCAAAGTGAAAAAAAATGACACGTAATAGGCTATCACTCAAAGTAATATAGCACTTTTTTTAACCCATAAAAGACCCAGTGCTACTTTTGTGGCAGTTCCCAAATCAGTTTTTTTCTCAATTCAACCTTTCTTAAATGATTTATCACCATTTATATCAATATTATTCTCTGCATTTTGCGCTTTTTCAGGGAAAATCAGGTATTTTAATCCATTTTATTGACTGATCATGTAAATGTTTATTAAACCTCAGATTAAAGTTGAGGGATAATATATCAAAAACAGAGAAAACTGAAGACAATGTGTGTTTTTCAGCAAAATAGATCATTAATTGAAGATAAAACAAGTGTCCTCCATGGGTTTTACTGGTGAATCAATATTGTAGAAGATGACGGTGTTTCTACGTTCAATACGGAGCCTCCGAACGTCCCAATGGGTCATATCTGATGACCATGAAAAGACGACAAACTGCATTTTATGCCAATTATTTACAGGTATTAATAGGATTAGTGGCTTAGAAGATAATAAACATTTTATGTCAGTAGATGATTTTGGTTGACAGTGGGTGTTTGGGTCTTCTTATATTCTTTGATATTTATTTCTTTTGATTTTCTATTTTTCTAAGTGTCATTCTACAGACTTACACTTTTACATTTTTATTTCTGGAAACAGAATACCTGAAAAAATGATGAGATGATGATGAAAGTCTACATTCGACAAAGTTTTACGTGCACAAATGATCATTCATATCCCAGTCTCTTTTGTAAAAAAACATCAAAGTTTTGCAACATATTCTTTAATGTCACAGCATCATATTATACAGAATGCCGTTGCCTTCATTTAGAGCATGGTTCTCCACAAATATCCTCAAGTTCAAGTACCTCTATGCTTCCCTTTTGCTCCTCTACAATGGCAACAATGTCCAACACCATCTACAGTTAGTTTAAAAACACAAGCCTAACATAGGCACACAAGAGTAAAAGTGGTAAACACACAGCCATCACACCTACTTGTATACATGCAGATATTCAGATCCCAGAAAATAACACAGGTACAATCATAGGATGATGAGAAATACTAATGTGCATGCAGTATTTTCAACATATTTCTCACTGAGCACAGTATATTCATTCTGCCACCCACATCTGCATCTCGGTAATGACAGGAACTGGGATAAAGCCTGTAATCTGTCTACTGAATGCAACACTACACTAATAGCCATGTCTTCTCCCTTACACCTCCAACTAACCCCCTCCCTGCTCCTGAAGGCCATTCATTCGTCTCGACCAGTGTCACATGCCGTCATCAATTACCCATTAGACAGTGTAATATTCGCCCAATATTGCCGGCGTGTGACTGGGAGATTTTAGAGTGATCAAAACTGACAAATCTGATTTACAGAGCTAGCATAAATAAGGAGATTGTGCCCTCCCTGATTGCCCTGTTGAATAATGAATGCCTGTTTGGTAATCATTTTCCAATATCACACCACCTTCCCCTAGACTAGCCTCACAGGACTTTTGTATTTTTTTTTCTTTCTGTTTTTTCCTTTCCCTCTTGTATATCTAGAGATGCTGAAGCCTTCTGAAAGAGCCAAACTGTGATGGCGAGACTTATTCTGGCTGGAAGTAAATGTTTTGCCTCTGTGACCCAAAGAATCCAGGGAGTTGCTTTCTTTCAGTAATGACGCTACAATGACAGCATCATTACTGAGGAGGCGGGTGTTGTTGTGATTGAAGCATTTCCTTTCTGATTCACTGTGTCATTGTTCAGACAAAGAAAATGCCAACAGGTGTGAATGTTACAAATGACTGAATTTGTAAAACTTTAAGCAAACTGTTGAGGAGAAAATCTGCAACTTCACAACAGGATGGAGTCCTAACTGCAGCGGGGTCAAGTCTCTGAATAAATATGTTACATAGACATGTGAAATTCGGTGTTTTATTCTCTTAAGAAGGAAGTTGAAAGAATATTTTTCACTGCATTATGATATATTTATATTTCTGATGTAGGACTAGTATATCAGTACTCATCTACATTTCAGCAATTAACAAATCTGGCAACAGCCCATGGTAAACATTAATCACTGAGCTTCAATTCAGATTTGCAGTGTTCTGGCTAAACTAGACAGGATAAAAATCCCTGAGATGTCTCCCTCCCTGACGGCGCGTGTAGGCACGGTGCCCAGGGACAGGCTATAGAAAACATTACCATAAAAATGTTTAACAGAGGGCACAAAAATTCAATTGCCTGCCTGTGTTCCTTCCCTTTCCGTCATGGTTTGCATACATAACCCTCAGATCATACTAAATGTAGTTCTAAAACTAATTGTAATCGCATGACAACAACACAAGCAGTCTCAAGGTCAGTGCTTTGATGATATCGCAGCAGCACTCTTAACAGCAGCTCCTGTGCTCTTTGTAATATTCTTCAAGGCACAGTTGTGCCTCTAATGGGAAAAGGCCAAACCAGGTTATGAAAATCCTTATTTACAGCTAGCTGCCTGGCTGTGTGAAGTAGGTCACAACAGCTCCTGAAATGGAGCGAACCTCACTCACACCGTTTAATACTTCTTTTGAATGCTTACTGCCTTACAATGGCACCGGAGGGAAAGACACAAACACACTGTATTCACTGCTCCTTAGTAAGAGTGTCTTGACTCTGCTGTTAAAATTGTGTCTGCACCCTGTGGGAAAGTCCAGATTTTACTTGCCAACACAACAAAAATAGGCATCAACATTGACTGCAAAGCGTGTAAATATCAATGAAGGGCAGACTGTTAGCTATTAATATGATTTGGAACCTTCCAGTAGGTGTATTTCCTGAGTAAATAACTGCCACCGTAGCCTCTATCTTGAATGGATGGCCTCTAATGTCCAACCATGAAGAAGCCACGGTCATTAAACCACCTTACAGCAAATGATCTCAATGTAGCACAGGTCAGGCAGGTTAATATAAAGCTACTGCTAACCTAGGGTGACAATTCATGCTCATCATCACTGTACCAGACATTTGCAACTCATACAATATGTCTAACAGCGCTGAATGGGTGCGGGGCCTGGGGTGTAGGTGAGCGTTGTCCCCTGAGGTGATGGATGCTTGTGGGAGGCTGTTATGCCACAAGGTGAAAGTGTCCATTAATCAGCCCCACTTCCTCCACTGCCGTGGCTTTCCCATTACCAGTGCACTCCAAGCAGCCTGATTGGTTTTTAATCGGCCTGCCCGCCAGGAGATAGATCATGTTTTCCCCCGAGGAAAGGCACAGAGGTGTGTGTGTATATATGGTGGGGGGCACCTGTCCATTCATACCTTATCTCTTGAGGAATACCCACATAGAAATTTTATTCCTGCATCTATATCTCCAAGAGGGATCATCATGCAGATATAGGCAATAAAGCATTATGTCAACATAAATGACAGCTACCCGTATACTGACAATTACCTGTGTATAAACGCTCATACTAGGGACACTTGCTACCGTCCTCTCTACATGTAAGACAAAGGTTACAAAAAAGTAAAGTTAGGTTTTCCGGTCACTGCCACAAGTCATGAATCTGGCCTTGACTGATGAATGTGTCATAATTAATAGCCTGTAAAAGCAAGTGTACCAAGGGTGCATGTGTGAAAGACACGAGAGCAGCTACATCGCACACTGAGTAGACGTCAGTATTGACATTGTGTCTGCTCAAATAGATCAATCCCCTCACAGCCCTGGCGTGACCACGTCATTGAGACTGATTGGAAGAACACATTGATTCCCTATGGTATCTTCAGCAGGTTTACAAGAACACACATTCACCTCAAAGCAGCAACACACTGATCATTCTGAACTTTGTAGAAAAATACAATTAAAAATAATACAAATAATGATAGATAATAAGCTATGTGAGGAAGTGCTTGAATTAATCCCTGCTGCAGCCTAATTGATTTTTGCCACGCTATGATTCACTGGACGGATGTGGACAGCCTTTGTGGTGTGGACAACTATACTGCAGGCCAGCGCTTCTGTGGGTACACAGCAGTCTGACGTCAAGGGCAGGTTATGTTAAAAGGCCAGCTTATAAGCCTGTCTTAGCCTGCACTGCAGGAAGCGAGGGTGATCTGCTCTGTGTTGGTGAGATAGGCTTCTGGTGCAGAACTGGATGGAGCACGATCTACTGGGAGCTGCATCCAGCACAGAAGAAGCTGCAGGTGGGAGTGATTTTGAGAGAGCTGCCACAGGTTTTATGTGTGTAAAGGGAGGGGATCCAAGGTTAAATACTACTTTCCACTAAGCTAGGCTTCTTAATAGAATACAGTTCACAATTTTACACACATTAGTTTGGTTTGAGCAACTGCATCATATGTTATCGTTCAAGTGTATAATGAGGCTGAGTGACTAAACAAAATCTGATCAAAATGACATCACATTCTGCTTTTTTTTTCTTTTTTGATGGAAGTACATTGTGACACAGTATACCATTATAAATGAAGTACTGTGGTTCCATAGAGATGACTTTTCTACAAATCATATTATCAAGACATAAACGAAGATTCTTGTTTAGCACAGATCCCCCAAAAAACGTAATCACCATTTCTATTTTTTTCCCACTGAAAGTGAAATGCAAATCCTGCCATTTACATTAAATTGTGACTAATACCACAATTGTAATATCTGCCAAAATAATTATTTGGACATCATTTTATTTATGCAGTATAAACCTTATAAAGTTCATATTTTTCTCTTCTTGGTCTCATTCCCACAGTTGCTATTGAATTTACAAGGACAGCACAGGATTTGCCACTCTCAAACCCAATTAAATCTCTTTGCTACTGTGAAAATGTAAATAAAAATATGATTTTAAACCAAAGAACTAATTAACACTTATAAAAACTTAAGTCGTATATGATTCCCCTTTAAAATAGAGCTGGACAATATATAAGAAAATTATGAAATTCATCTGAGCAGATGTTGTAATTCAAACATGTCACAGCTTTAATGTAAATGTAAAATTTTTCCCTTAATTTTCGGTCTGTACCAAAAAAGCAAGTCCCCTTACAACTGGAGCATGATTTATAAGCTGGGGCATCTTTGTTGCTCCATATTGCCTCATTTATTATGGTATGTCGTGACACATTTTACCTTTATCACAAAATTGCAGCTGCTGTAATTTCGATATTGCGTTTGGAAATATTGCCGTTTTGATAAAATTTTATTAACTCTTCTGCCCTACTTCAAAAACGTATTGACCACACATAGTATTAAACTATAACAGTAAAATATTTAGTAAATTACAAAAAAAATGGAACAAGAATGAATTATTATTACAGTTAAAATGTTTTGTAAGCACATACTGTATTTTGCTCATAACGCGTTTGTTTAATATGCATAAAGACACATTTCAAAGTGACCACTGCAGCAGAGCACATAGTGTCTGGCATGAACGCAGAGTCATGCTCTAGTAGTATATGGCTCAGACATGCTAAGCATAGCATGTGGATGTGTGATCCAGCCACTCAACATGGAGACTAATATTAGCGCACGGATGCCCCCCCACTCCTGTCCTGCCAGTTGCATGCAGAGGATCCCCAGGAGGCTTTCTTCTGCTCATTCATTAGGCTGCTGAGGAATAAGGGACATACAGTATTTCCCAAGCGAGTCTGGAGGAAAGACAGACCCCCCCTCCACCACCACCACCATCAACCATTAAGCTCAATCTGTGGTCATGCTTGTCTTCACAAAGCCACACATATGCTCCCCTATATATTTCTGTAGTGCAATCTTAAAAAAAATATGCCAACAAAAGTAGATTTTGTTTACTTCTATTTCTGCATTTACATATGAGTGTTCATTTAAGACCAATAGAAAACACACAGGGACATGAGGCACAGCAGCTGTACAGTGCATCAGTACATTTCTTATGACCTTACAGTCCATATTCAGCAATGCCATCAACACCCAATTTCCTCTCCCCTCCAGCTCTGACTAGACTGTTGTGATTATTAGGGGCTGGGTTCTCCTACTTTCATACAGGAGAGCGAGGGAACGAGAGAAAGGGAGAGAAAATGAGGGAGAGAGACGATAGGATGGAGAAAGGGGAGGGGGGGGTTCCCGCAATGTTGGTCCCAGTAAGACCGGGGTAGCGTGCTTTCCCTCTATAATTTAATCACATTCAGCTGTCTCCCTGTCCTCGGCTCGCTCAGCAAAGCACATCAGGCACCACGGTTACACACACACACACACACACACACACGCACGCACGCACACACACACACACACACACACACGCACACACACACACACACACAGCCATACACTCTCGCTGTACACCAACACAAGTCTCCCCTTAACAAGCAAAACATTTCCTCCTTTTTCCAGCTAAAGGAGCATCCCGGAGAACATGGGTTCTCCTCACGCCAAGCCACTCACTCTGTCTCAACCGTCTCAATACATTGAGATGACCTGTACAATTCAGGGCAATGAACACAAGAGCTCACTGTTCTGACTGTGTGGTAGACACTGTGTTAAAACAATGACCTCTTCCAGTGTTCAATAGATTGTTACATAACTATTTCACTATAGGACGGGGATTAATCTAACAAACTTTACCAATGTGAATATGGCGATAAAAAGATCTTTATTACGCCTCCATCATGTAGGCTGACTTCTTGTCAAATGAGGCACTGTTGAAGTCCCTCAGAGTATCCCCAGATGTTACCAAACACT
This sequence comes from Ostorhinchus cyanosoma, assembly GCA_029814465.1. Classification (NCBI taxonomy): domain Eukaryota; kingdom Metazoa; phylum Chordata; class Actinopteri; order Kurtiformes; family Apogonidae; genus Ostorhinchus; species Ostorhinchus cyanosoma. The sequence goes on along the minus strand of JAPTYQ010000016.1, from coordinate 4,844,759 downwards.
GTCTCTATCATTTGTTGACATGAGAAACAGTCATTCTGACACACTTTGGGTAAGGGAGAGCAGGCACAACTATCTGACTTTTCATCAGAGCTTTGTTTGTCTTGACACAACGAAACATGTTGCAGCGCATCTGCCTTCTGCTGTATACAGTACATACCACCCACGGGAGCACACAGAAAACACACCACATCTACATTGTCTTTACTTATTTGCAAAGAAGAAAAATAATATGTGTAGGGTGACATTTAGGAAGGAGAGGAATGTGTGTGACTGTTTGTGTGCAGCATATGCATATTACTCAACCAGAGGTTACTACATTTAAAGTTTCACACTCAGTCCCTCTTACAACTTCATATCCTCTCCTTGTACTCCAACAACTCAACTCTGTTCTGACTGAATTTCTGACTTTTTCTATTGTTTTTTTGCAGCCACAGCGTTTCGTTTACCTTGCCTGGATGCTTAGCAGCTCTCTTCCAGAACACAGTTAAAGCTAATTCATTCAGACAAACTCAAAAATCAAGCATCTGATTGATGACAAAATATACCTGGTCCCAAAATGTATTTGACTCAAATTAATTCTTAAAAACAACTGTATTCAACAAGAGAGGCAACATACGATAAATATGTTAGGGGATGTTATCCACATCACATGCTCAGCTGACATTTACAGCACTGCATTATTCACGCAGGACCACAAAACTTGCAGAACAAACTTTTCAACGGAACGTTATATACAGTATTAAGTCTGCCACTTGCAGTGCATGCTGTACAGTAAAAACACTTTGTTTTATTCATTTTATCATCAAATTCACATCACTATTAATATTCAGCAAGTGAAGTAAAACTGAAGCGTAAAAAGGAGTATAACATACACATAATGCCATCATCCTATGGTGATATGGGAGAAAAATAAAACAACAGAATTGTCTTATCCAACTGTTACTGTTCCCACTGAAGTCACTGCACCAACGCCACATGATTTAACTACTAAACCAATCTAAACAATCACCAACAACAGAGAAACAACTAAACTGAGATTTTGCTAGCAAATAATTTCACTGGTTTTACATATATCTTTAACAGTAAAGCCAAACATGCTGTGTCTTATAAAAGAACACAAGTTACCTACCAACTGCAGTCTTCTCTTTAAACTTTCCCTCTTTCTCTCCAGAAAGCGCTTCCTCTCCTTATTCACACTTTTTCTTCTCACTCTCTCCCAATTCACTTACTGTTCTCGCTGCAAAGTTCTGCTCACCTTCTGCATGCAAATCATTTTTACGACTTGAGAGATGACTGGGAATGAGGAAAGGAGGGAGAGTGAAGGGAGAAAGGATGACAGAGGGGTGGAGGAGTAGAGATAATGGTTGGAAGGCAGACGACCAATGGGCCTGGAGCCTAATGGAAAAAGGGAATCAGGACACACCAATGAGGCGCAGCCTGAAGAGAGAGAGTGAGGAAGAGAGAGAGCGAGAGAGAGGGAGAGAGAGAGAGAGAGAGAGAGAGAGAGGAGGAAACAGGCAAGGGAAGCAGGGATGGCGAGAGCACAGTCGGGAGGAGACGGTATAACGCAGACCGAGAAAGACACTGAGGGAGAGAGAAAGCATACAGAGAAAGCCCAGAGAAATAAAGAGAGGGAGAGACAGGAGATAGCGGATGTACACGGTAGGTGGAGAGAGCCCAGCTTCCCAAGCGAGAGACTGCAGATCAGAGAGGAGAACGAAAAGAAAGAAAAGCCAAAAGAAAGAGAAAAAGAAAGGCAGGAAAAGGAAGGGATAAAGGGAAAGGAGGAAGGAGCTGACTTACCCGGGTACTGCTAGTGGCATCCTTCACACACCGCCTCGCAGACTCCACACACACATATACATGCACCCACCCCAGCGATAGAGGCGCACGCCACGCTGCCGCTGAGACTAACCAATAGCAAAAACAACAAAGGAGAGGACTGCCAAAGCCGACTGGTATACCCTAAAGCAACTGTGTGTGAGTGTGTGGATGTATGTGTGCGTGTTTGCGTGCAAATGAGTGTGTGTGTGTGTGTGTGTGTGTCAGGGAGAGAGGGTGGGAGTGTGTAAGAGCATGTGTTTGTGCTGGAAGGAGAGGGAGAGCTGAATTAAGGCAGCTATAACGTTCTCTCTCCTTTCTCAGTCCTATAAGCTGGTTTCCTCTCTCTTTCTCCTATCTGTGTATCTCGTTCTCTCTGTACACTGTGCATGTATGTCCTCCAACACTCAATATGTTCTCTCTCCCTCTCTTGCTCTCTCTCTGCCTGCTAATGTGCCCTCCCTTCCCCTTCTCCCTCTTATACATTTATTCAGGGCTGCAGACTGTCTGCTCCCAGAGTCAGTTCTTCCCACGGGCCCCGGTAGAGCTGGTGGGAGGGAGGAAAGGAATAGAAAGAGAGGGCGCATGGAGGAGGGATGGGGGGGTGATAGTGAGCCATGTGGAACATGTGCAGTGCATTTATTTTAAATGGGAGACACACACATTTTTGCCTTTTAAAAAGGCTCCTCTCGTGGTTCGGTGCACAATATTTGGCCTGGGATCATTCAGAGAGCTTAGAGAGCTACAGGATGCAAACTTAAAGGAAGTCTGTGGCTGATCGCTGCCTTGCTGTTAATTAACGCCTTTCCCCCATTCCAGGCTTCGAGGCTGGCTGAGCACCAGAATTAAAGGCACAGAAGATGAATGACTATTGAAACAGGCTAGTTGTAGCCATGTGTTCAGTGATGAGCACTGGTAATGCACAGCCCCCAAACAGGAGACAATATTTACAATATAATCATGCTCTACCCATAAAGAGGGTGACATTCAGGCGTACTCTTGTGTGAATGAAAATGGGAATAACAACATGATGATTTCCATATTTACCCAGATATGCAAACACAGAGAATGCTAATTTGATCCCTGAGACATCATCATAATTAGATTATAAATTAGGTTCATTTCTTACCGGACAAGAGGTGCTAATTCATTCATTTTCCACCAGCAGGGGAGGCACAGCCGAAAATGCAGCAGCCACCCTATAGGCAGAACAGAATATTGGGAACTTCTCATATGCTTATATGACAGAAGGAAGCAATAACATATTCAAATAAATTCGTGTTTACACATAAATATTCAGAAAAAACATTCAAAGACATAAGCTTATGTTGTGCTCTTCCAGTTCACTATACATGTATATGAGGCACATTGTTTTCATCTTCCCCATAGCAGTAAACAAATCAAATGCCATACAGCAGTATTTTGCAGAACCAACAAGCACTGCTCTCTCCAACAATGCTGCCAGGCAGTTGAGGAAGGCATGATAAGTACTCTGGTGGATTGGGACACAGATGCCCTCAGGGCGTTCAATATTAGCAATTTCAAATTCTTATTTGGCTATGTTAATGCCAATCAAGCGCAATTAATTTACTCCACATTCTTAAACAAATAAACAAAACGGAGACGTGGTCAAATGAGGGAACTACTAGTAATTTTAAGAATCATCACACATTAGGAATCCTATTTGAAAAATAGATTGCAAAGCAGCTTTTGTAATATGACAATTACTCGTGCACCGGCATAGAATCATAGATCTAAATGAAAATGTCATGGCATATTACGACACAAGTCCAGACCTAATTGTTAAGGATTTAGGTAAAAGTGTTTCACATGTCCACGGCTGATATCATTTTGGAATAAGAGCATCTTTAATAAAATAGTAAATACAAAAGTATATGTATTTCTTATTGTGGACATGTTGAATTGTCAATCACTGCTGACTCATTGAAAGACATTAATTAGGCTGAATCATATACTTAATCCTGAGATTTTAATTTTACAACAAAAACGAGTCAAACATATCCACCCCTGGGAAAAAAAAAAAACATATCGAAAGCATATTGTTAGGTATAGGAGATGATTTGGAATGACTGCCATGCTATGTTTTTTTTTTTTTTATTAAATACAAAAAGGGGCTGTGTGTAATATTGAAAAAGGCCTTAAAATGTTAAAATGTAAACAGTGTAACATGCTAATGTCTCTATGAAGATTTATTCAAATCCAACTTAGCTATGTGTTTCTGTTGTAAGCTGTTACAGAAGGTGTCAACTAAAGTTAGAATAGCATAATACATATAAAATAAAACTTAATCAATTAATCAAATGAAAACGATGAATATAGCATTTCCAACCTACTAGATATGCAGTGGAAACTTTCACCTTGTGAAACATTCCTCAGGAGCTTAGCCAAAGTAAAGAGCAACGGTCAAACAAAGCTGTCAAGGCTATTTACTTATTTTAATATAATACGGCAACTAAAAAGTTGATAAAAGTTTGTTGCTGCAGTTAAACTTATCTGGTTGGTATCGCCATTATTCACCATATTATGGTATTAAGTATGTAATTGCGAACGATGCAGCTTAAAAACAAGACTTAACTCCAGCAAACATTTCCCCAGGTTAGCTGTTTTCACTGATACCCATCCATGCTAATTAGTCTGCTATTAGCTAAACCAGTGGAGCTACGGCGGCCTCAGTGGGACATGAGACACGCTGCAGTTTTTGTGTTAGCGATGGACAGCTCCTGGTGCTGAATCACATTTAAGTGCTAAACACTCACAGTGATCGACGCATATTCAGACAGAATGAAATGAGCCAAGTCTCCAACCAAGTGGTAAACAGGAAGGTGAGAGGGAGCGATAGAACACTGGAGGTGTACTCAATGATACAGTTTAATTTACAGTTCCATTGTCATCATTAAAAAGTACACAAAATACAGTTAAATACACACTTTACTGCTTCTCAGCAGAGCAACAATGCAATAATATAATGAAATGAATATTAAGGAGATATAAATTGTGTAGTAGTTACCTATAAAACCAAACACACATGCCTAAATATAGATTTGCATGAATTAAAAATAAATCTAGGCCATAAAAAGCAGCCCCAATTGTACTACCATGAAAAGTAAAAAATCATAAACAGACCTACATTACACCACTGTGATTAGTCTGTGATTACAGCATGAGGCGAATTTATTGACTTTTGAGTCAAACAGCCCACTACTCATACAATGAAGAGCTAAATTTTTTTAATCTACCGAAACAAATAGGTGTTTTCTGTTTCCTCTCTTCAGATATCTGAATCATCAGTTACTTTTGTTTTTAACTTATTTACCAGAATACTATATGGTAGTTACTTTATACTTTTGTGCCTTGCAATTCCTCTCACCAAACACTGCCAGAAATAGAAATTTTGGAATTCAATTTGCTTTTCCTTTTTTTAATAGTTAATAGCCAAAATCCCCACACACACACAGCCCTCCATCATAACCTTTTTAGGCCACTTCCATATTAAATTAAATTATATGGTTTTTATTTATTTATTGCAGATTCACCAGTCTGAACAGTCCTATTAGACTTCATACAACCTTTTACATCACTATAGTTCCACATTTTGTCACAATTCTATCACAAGTATTTCACTGAGTATTCACTCAATGATTACAAATGGAGACGATGATTTTGGGTTTGGAGGAAATCTGTTTTAGCAAAGCCACTGCTGTCATATGTCCACCACTCAGACTGAAATTCCACATCCACACTCCTCTGAGCAGACATAGTATCTATTGCTCATGAACCCTCTGATTCTGCTGCACATCAATGTATAAATTAGACCATACATGCCTCCATCAGTGGCAATCATTAGTTCAGGACAATGGTGTATCACATGTGATACCTTTGTTATTCTTTTGCACATCTGGGTCATTTCAGGACCAAGACCATTTCTCACTGAAATCTGACATTAACCACACACCAAACTAGTATGAACAACTAAACTAAACTAACCTAAACTAAAACTAAACTAAACTAAACTAAACTAATAAAAGAGCAATGAATCAGACAAAGCAATGCAGCTGAAACCACATGTAACAGCATTATCTTTCATGCAGACAGTGGCTAAAATGTTTTTAAAAAATAATGTGCCAATCCCCTACTATAAATAATCACCTTTTCCACACACCCGGAATGGATAAAGGCCTCCAGACTTGGCATGATAAGGGCATTCACCCATCAAAACCTGTATATTGAAAATACATTCACCAGTTGTCTGAAAAATATTCTTTAACCAAATAAAATTTTCATCACTACTGAGTCCTTCTGTACCTTTGTGAACAGTGGGAAAATGATATAGGGGTTCATAACACCTCTTAGGGTCCTTTCCTCCTCCATGTGTTCACGACATCCCTTAATGCAATTCAAGGTCCTACATAGATTGCACTTCTCTAAAGCTAAACTTGCAAAAATATTCCCTGACTTAAACCCCATCTGCAACAGGTGCAAACAGGCCCCGGCAACCGTATACCACGTTATGGTCCTGCTCCAGGCTTATCCCTGTCTGGAATTCTTTTTTTGATTTCATTTCCAGGGCATATGGGTGCTGTATTCAGCCATCTCCCCTTACTGCTATTTTTGGTCTCATTTCATGCACAGATGTCTCAATTCCTCCAGCTAACCTACAAAAAGTTGTCGGCTTTTCATCTTCACTAGCTAGGCATATTATTGTTTTACAATGGAAGGACTCATCACCTCTAACACATGACCAATGGCTCAGACATCATTCTTAATATAAAGTTTGAAAAAATTAGGTGCACCCTAAATAGCTCTGTTAACAAATTTAACACAATATGGGAGCCTCTTTTCCAGTATGTGAATATGTTACCTGGCCTGGAACTGTAAATACATGTCAGTTGTTTACATTTATTTTTCCCTTAAATGCATCAGAATGCACTGCCTCGACTGTCTTGTCTGGCATGTTTTTTTGTTTTTGTTTTTTTTTTTGGGGGGGGGGGGTGTCTTGGGAACACATTACTTGATATTATATGTGTTATATTTGTTAACTGTTGAAAACTTCTATGAATGTTAAAAAACTCTATAAATAAAGTTGATTCATCATCATCATTATCATCATAATCATCTGGAAACAAACTACATATCAAATTCTAGTCCGCTTACAATGCTGTTACAGTGCTTTCAATAATGGAGAAACTCCATGAAATACAGTAAGAAGAACACTTCTCATCAATGTAATAAATACAATTTGGAGAAAACTAACCAAACTCTCTCTCTACTAATGACAGCTGTAATGACATAAAGGGCTCCGCAACTGGAAAATAAAGGGGGCACTGAGTTTGGATTATTTTTCCACTTACAATACAGTATATTTTAGATAACATTTCTGTCTGGCTCTCCAATAATCAGAACTCCTCCAAAGCCTGTTGATGCTCTTAAAAGGATAAGTATGAAAATATATCATTTGTAGGTTAACAATTTTGTTTGTTTGGAAACCATTTCTTAACTTTTCTAAATTGATTTTTACCATTTTTAACTTTTTTATTTTGCTTTTTTCTCAGTGAAAATCTATTATTCTCCTATATTTTACTCGTTATAGGGCACTCACAGAAATACTCTGAAATGCACAATTTCAACCTTAGTGTGTTATGTAGGACCTATAACAAGACTTTATTACTTTTGTGACATTAAAAAAAAAATTTGTATGTAGAAAATCAAAATTAAAGAAGTTACCATATTTGGTATCAAGTATATA
>JAPTYQ010000016.1:4750333-4760434 GCA_029814465.1 Ostorhinchus cyanosoma | reverse complement strand
ACACACATACATTATTTTCCCCAAAATCATAGTTGTATTGAAAAAAATTGCCAAGAGGATACCTGCTAGTCATCCCTATTTTGTGACCTATTGCACATTGAAAAGCAAAGTAAACCAGCTTCTCTTAGCCCCCCTAAGGCTGCTAAAGAAGCAACTCACTTATCCAAGAGGATTGACTGTATACTTGCCTAGAGCTGCAATTAAAAAAGAGCATTTACCCCCTGATAGTTTAAGAAGGATTGGGTTATGACGAAGAGTGACATTTTTAAGCAGGCTAAGGATTTTTTTTTTTTTTTTTTTTAGAAAAGGTGTTTTCTTGGCATACAAAAAGGACTACCGCCACTTTAAGAGAAGGGTTGAAGGAGCAGAAGTTGAATTTAACTTGCTAAGATTACCATTATCTCCCTCCAACTGGAAAGAATGTATTAAAAATAGCTTTTCCACATTGTGTTACTCACGTCTTAAGGGTTAAAAGGTCAACAGCACTGTAAAGGTCAAGACCTGCGCCTTAAAATAAGTAAAATGTGGCAGGCGGTGTACAAAAACCTTACACTGTGGGGTGATGTGATCATGTTTCTTGGTTGGAGGTATCAAAATGTAATACCCTCAGCAAGCTTGTTGTACCTTTTTCTCTGAGTATGCAGGATAGAAAAGAGCCATAAATAATAAAAAATTGATTCACAAAAGTGGCATTGGAAAATGTGGGGACACCAGAAGGTGCCAGATAGAGAAAACAGGTTGACAGGGAACATACAGGAGGAGGAGACGACAGGCATAGAAAGAGAAAAGGATGAGCAAGATGAAAGATGGAAAAGAGTCGAAGCCGCTAATTCGGTGGCCAGGCAGGCAGGCGTGGAGGAAGGGATTTGGACTGAGCTCTGGTCCAGATCCCTGCCTGTTAGACTGACACAGCAACAACCCTGCCACCGGCCTAATCCTCCAAATCACCCCTCCACCACGGGAGCAGAGACAAGCGAGGATAGGAGGGGAGGATTGTGCAGGGACTCAAATGGATGGGCGAGGAAGGAGAGAGAGGAGGGTGGGAGGGAGGTAAGAGGAGATGGAAAGGCACTGCGAAGAGAAAACTGAAGAAATGATAAAGGATGGATGACAGCTGAGCATTGTGTATAGAATCAAGTGGACAGATGATAAAGGAGAAGCTATGGGAGTGAACGCGAAAGGAATAAAGAGAAGAAAGGGGAAAACAACAGAGGGCCAAATTGGCTGAGAAGGATGGAGGGAAGACGGGGATGGAGGGAGCATGAAGACAGAAGAGAGGGGGAGACTGAGGCGAGCAAGGGAGCGAGGGACACTGGGAGAGAATGAAAGAGAAAGCAAGAGAGAGAGAGTGAGGGGTGTTTTGAGCTGGTGTTTCAGCTCTATCCAACAGCGGGTCTCTCTGGCACTAATGAGTGTGGCTGCACTTGGGAGCCTGTGTGTGTGTGCACAGATAGATAGCGTGAGTGTGTTTGTGTATGTGTGTATAGATGTTGTGAGGGGGGGGGGGTATTGGGGGGCTAGAGAAGCAGGGTGTTTGCCTGGCACTGCCAAAGCATCTCTCCCCACCACCGTTTTTTTCTGCTTTGCTGCCTTTTTCCTTTCATCCCTCTCTTCCTCTTTTCCTCCCTCCCTCCTTCCCTCATTAGTATGATTGAATACCCCCCTCCTCCCTTCGTCTGCTATCTGCCAGGGTCAGTGAGCATACAGAGCATTTCCAAGCCCACCACAACATCCAACGCCAACCCCTCCACCGCTCCCCCGCCCGATCTCTCCCTATCTTTCTCCCCCGCTCAACATGCACTGCCTTTGGGTGCTTCTTGCAGCACGGCTGGCCTCGCTCCTAACATCCACAGAGCTGGAGGTTGTGGCCTTAGGTAACCCCCACCTCCCCACCCCTACCCTCTCCGAGTCCTTCTACCACCTCCCAAGGAAAAACCAAGGACTCACTGTTGTTGTTGTTGTTTTCCTCTCCAACTGCGCTCCTCGTCTCCTTCTCTCACTTCCTTCGACTCTCCCTCCTTCCTCCCAGAGGCTCTCCTCCTGAAACCAGGTCCGCCATTGATTGTTAAAGGGTGTGAAAGGGCAATCAATAAGGCTTTACTGGTGTGCCTGGAAACTATAGAGCCTATATGGAGGAGCAGAGGGGTCTAAATCGGTCATGGGGCTTGAGGTGGTTTATGGTGGGCATTTATGTACGTTGGCACAAAAGAGAAAAGATGGAGTGTAGAGGAGTGCTATGTTGTGGAATACTATTCAGTATGACTCTACACGCATAGTCACACACATACACAGACACACTGCCCCTCCCACCCCCCGACGAGGGCCCTCTTTAAAAATTCATTCAGTCAATAATGACCCTTCGCCCTCCCAGCCTCTCCTAGGAGCTAGCATAGCTGCCTCCTCCCACACAGGTTCTCTCTTTCTCTTTCTCCTTCCCTCCCTCTTTCCGAGCCACACATAACACACACATGCACACTCTTAAACTCGCATGCACCCCTCTTCGTCCTTTTGGCCTTAAAGCCAGGGAAGCACTTTTGATGCCGCTGTAGCATCGCTATTAGTTATGCTAGCTTGTCGGGCTGAAATGCTACACTGCACACACACCACCTCCTTGCTACCGTTTTATATTTTCTGATTAACGGTAGTGGTATTTCCTAGTCAGACAGATTTTCAAGTAGTTTTCCCTCAAACGAAAGGAGTAAGGAGTCACCTTGTGGCTTCACCAGTGGCTCAACAAATTAGCAATGCTATCTGGTGGCGAGGCTAGCAGAGATAAGCGTCATGGTACACAGACGATGGGACTTTGATCCAGTCAGCCATGTTGTCTGCTCTCCTCTGAGATGGCTCTCATTTATCTGATTACTCATACTGCTGTATCACACATCTTGGACCAGAAAAAACATTAAAATTTATATTTTAAGAATACTGGAGGGGCCCCAAGACCTGGTTGAGAAACAGTAAATTGGATATAGCCAAAATCTGGGCTGCGAGCCAAGCCTTCCTTCATAGCACTGTGTCATTGCATTGCTTTGTGCCGTTGCCATGTTTGATAGTTATGCAAACTAGGGCTAAGACTAGCTCCTGCTTATCCTGTTTTCTCATTCAAATCAGTTGATATGACAGACTGTAATTGACTTAGCAAACATCCTTTCTTTCACTATGCTGTATGTGCAATTGGAAATTGGTATTTGTCACATGTATTTTCACCGTCTTTTTAATTCAATTAAAAACCAAAGAACAGTCTCTCACATACCAGACTGTTCTGCATAATAGAAACAGCCTTCTTATATATGCTCTCAATGTTCTGGAATAAAAGTACTGAAAGACTGTTTATAAAAAGAGTAGAGCAAAAATAGTAATCTTATTTGAGCTTAAACAGTACATGGCACATACTATCATATTAAGAACTGGCAACGAACTGCAGTGCATGTCAATCATGGAGTCAAATCTGCACACAGTAATCTGTTACGTTTAAAAAAAAAAAACATACACTTGTATCTTGTATTAATTTAAAATGAACAATAGCGTTACTTCATATATAATACTTTTTTTATTATACCCCATAAATTCAGATATATTAGATTCTAGCTACACTCCATTTGCCATTGCGCAAAGCCTTCTCCATCCACTCAAAGGCAAAGCGCATCAGGGAATGCTGACCTAAAACACTACGTTCACCTTTGACTCCACCTATGTCTGCTCCCATTACCACCCATTACCACCATTCACGCTTCCAAGAGGAGGTCCCTAGTGGCACCCTGTTCCCCATGCGCTCTGCAGGGCACCGTTCCCTCTCTCCATCCCTCCCTCTCTTCATTCATCCATCATGAGTAGGCTGCTAATGGAGCAGAGCGCTTCGCCTTTGACCCCTTTCAATGAGCCATGGGGTCTTCCAGGGGTGCAGTGCTCCCACGGTCCCGAGGGGAGCGATTTGGAACAACCCGTGAGCATCAGTAATGTCCCATAGCATTCAGGTTGCATTAAGCCTCTGGTCATTCTCTACATCTAAACCTCGCTCTCTCTATACCCTTCTGTCATCAGAACTCCATTTTGTTGTGCCCGTGTATTCTTTTATTTCATAGTGATTCACAGCACAAGGAGGGCCAACCTCAGGTAAGACTAGGCTTCAGGTAAAAAAAAAAAAGAGAAAACTTCATATTTTCTTGGTATTTGCATTTACGTTTTGCGGTGTTGCAAAGATGTCAGGCAGAAGAAAATATTCCACTTAATATTATGGAATACAGTTTTATTATAGGTGACTGATTACAGGTATTAATATATAGGAAGGAGGTTAAATATGTGACTTCTCTACTTTAATATTTGGTGCTATAGTTTGAACAGAATGGCAAAAGCAGCAGAAACAATGTGTTTACATTCAGATTCACCTCCTGTATGTTAAATGCATGAATTTGTTGGTAATTGTGCATCAGGAGACATATTTGTGGAATAAAATCAAGAAGCTCAATAATCTTCAGCCCTTAATTGTCATATACATTAAGGCTAACTGTGCCACTATGTTTGTCATTCATTAAAATATTACATAAATAACAAACCCCATGATGTTTTGAGTCCCTAAATCACCTGAGACACCAATTTATGGGATCTGGTTGCCAATTGTGCCATCGGAGGAGAGCTTGAAGGAAAAAAAGGGAAGAAAAAGTGAATAGTTCACCAGGAAGATAGATTATAAAACCCATCTGTGGTCCTTGTATAATATGAGAAAAGATGAGATATTAACATAAATGGGTTTTCGTCTTCAAATCAGTACTTCCTATTCTTTGGTCGAAAATCAAAGTGAACTTGATATAGTTTCCCTTGAACTGAAGTGCAAACAATTGTGTGTCATATTTTTAAGAATGGAAAGAGGATGGAAAGGACAAAAATTGTGTAGAAATGTAAGAAATTGGTGGGTGGGTGGGACACAATAGCTGCTGACTAAACCCAGTGCTTGGTGATGAATTAGTATCCACTGAGTTCAGGGAAATATTATAAAGACACATGAAAAAGAGTACCCAGATAGCAAATTAAAAACAAGAAAAAAAATAGAATGAAAGAAGAACAAAAGAAGAAAGTTGTCAATAAGCAGAACTGGATAGAGCAATAATGTATATTAATGCTATTATGATCTACTGGGTATAATATAATGCCGTTTTCAGTTCTGCTTAAAGCTGGTGTGAAGATGGGATGGTTTGCTGGACATCACAAGTGATTTTCCACTGTATCAGCTTAACTCGCCTTGCCTCAACATGATGTTCCCGAGAGTGGAAGACGCAAGCTATTATTGATACCATTTATAGTACCACCTCTGCCGAGGCTCCAAGCAAGCAAAAATTATACCGTACATGACATAAAATCATACAGATCAGATTGGTCAATTCAGGATTATTACTGCATCAGAAAATATGAGTGTCTATACAGTTAGCAACAACATCACAGATATGGAGGAGGGGAAACATGAGGGGGAAAACAGTCCTTATCCCCCATCCGCTATAATGAAAAACAAAGAGTTTTAACTTGTCTTGCCAACGCGAACAAGTTGTCATGACGTACTTTGAGTCACTAATGCCTTCTGACAATGATCGATATATAAAAAAATGTAATACAGTAAGGTTGGATTGTTGTCCATTTGTTCTAAAAGACTGGGCCTTAAGTGTCATTTCCAGACATCTGCTGCTCCTTAATGGAGTCACCTGGTAAGGGACTATATCACTTTTGCCACAGATAGGATGAATTACATGTAGGCTTGTGAAATATGAAGACAACACAGCAAGCTACAAAAAGGTTCTTTTATTCTTCACTGCTCTCAGAGTTTGAAAGAATAAGAACCGTGTTAGTTACTTGGGATTTAGTAGTCAGATTTTAGAATGAAATCTGTAGGTCACTCATTTCATAAAGTTTAAACAGTGCCTGTTCACAGGCTCACAAAATTCACAGAAATCTCCCTTCTGTTTTCATACAACACTTTTAGAGTGCAAAAATAACAGCACATATAACTCAGTGCATATAGCACAAAGTGCATGCAAAACAAAATGCATATGAAACAAAATGCAAACTAAACAAAGACTGTATAGAATAAAGTGCATATAAAAGTAAGTGCGTTGACAACTATGTGGGCTGTGTTGGACAATAAGAAACACAAGACACATTGCAGCCTATTTCTGAAGAAAACACCAAGACTGCTAAACATGTCTACAAATGCTACTCATGGATTACAATCTTGTTACAATGCATTTATAACAGCAAAGCCATGTACTTACAAAATCACTGTGCAACCTGGCAATGGCACATTGAACGGATGGCGCGACTCTTCAATTGGAAGCTACACAATTAACTAAAACATTCAAAGAAAAATGTCAGAATAAAATCTGCGTTTGTAAGTCCGAAAGTCGAATAAACAAAACAATATTTACCTGAAATACAGACAGTAGTCTGATTAAACGAGTACGCCACGGAACAAGAGGAACCGCCAGCAAAAGCGAATCTGAAACAATCGAGAATTTACATCAGCAATTTGCGCTATCTACCGATTAAAACATTTAGCACATCTTACAAAGTAATATTTTTAGAGATATCATGGACATAAACGTTTATTTATAAAACATTTACCCAAAATGTTTGAATGTCTCGCGCTCGGGGGGAACGAATTCCAGCGGCCATGACAGTGAATGTGAACGTGCACGTCCTGTACGTCACTCTGGTGTAAACGTAGCTATGGTGCGCCTCCTTGTGGTCGGGAGTAAAACATAACTTTTCCTACTGGGCTACATAAACTTTACATAATTTCAGCACCTGACATTAAATAGACGAACTAAAGTTAATTAAGGTTGTTGTTCGTCCAATATGACGTGGGGTTTTTTGTTTTTTTTGTTTTTTGTTTTTTTAGCTTTGCACAGAAACAGGCAACAGAAATGTCCTTCAGACGGCTATTTGATTTTATGCTTGGAGTACATTAGAGCCAGCACTTTTTTTATTATTATTTTATTTTTTTTTTTTACAAATATCGTACTCAGAAAAGAACTTTAATCAGTATGTGTACTTTTGCCAGACTTTTGTACACAAGAATCAGTACTTCTGCTTAGGTACTGAATGTGTACTTTTGTACGTGTTGCGAGGAAATCTACACAAATAACAAAATGTAGTAGAAACTTCACTAGCATTTAAACAACTACCGGTAATCTAATATTCCTTTTACCCCTGACATAGTCTATGATTGTTTGGAAATGGTTCACATTAGATCAAACTGACCTGAAATGAAGTGCTGACTGCAGGCATACACATGTTTTGTTGTTGGGTCCATAATCTGCCAAACTCATCCTCTCTTTTGTAGTTTGAAGCCATTTTGTCCTTTCTTTGTGGTTCTGTTTTATTATTTGGTAAAATGTAAAACTTTAATAGGTGATTTTTTTTTGTTTGTTTTTTGTTTTTTTATTTGCGGTGCATTATGGCTAATGGCAGAGATTTGTTTTCCCCCTCAGCTCTAATTGGATGTGACATTTGTGGGTGTTCCCGTTGTTACCGTCTGTATCTATGTGGCACCCCATGCCAAGATAGCAGGAAGTTTAAGAAAGTTGGCACTATCTTGATAAATCACAGATTTTAAGAGTAAGGGACTATTTCTTGCATTATAAGATGATTTTTTGAAAATGATTCCTTACAAATGAGTTTCGTCCTCCATTGTTGCCTTGCTCATAGTTGAAGTCACACTGAAGGTATTGTTATAATAGTTCATGCTGCAACACTATGAGAACCAGTCACTCTAAGGGATTACTACACATACACTGAGAATAGAAGCCAAAATGAACGAAGGTGTTCCAGGTTGAGTTGATACAGGCTGTAAAAAAAAAAAGTGGCACAAAAATCCTGCAGCGGCCTGTTTCAAGAGGTCACTGAAGGACAAAGACAACAACCCATCCCCTCATCAACAACCCTTAAACTCACACATAATACCCACCAAAGACCCTGACACCCCCGGGCCACCCCCGCTCTACCACACTAACACTTCATTTTACTAGCATAAGGATTAACACCTACACAGACCACTTCCCCCACAGGTTTAGGGCGTTTTCAAACTGGGTATTTGGATCCGTGCTGTACCTAGATACAGTCACACATTTTCCACAGATGTTTTGTTTACAAGCACATACCGTAGCCCGTGCAAAAGAATGACTGGGAGTTACAAGGCCGAAACAGTAGGTGACGCTGTGGAAGGAATTCAGTCGCTATCCAACAAATGCAAAAGTGACAAACCTTAACGTCATCAACCAAGCGACTTTTCTGTTCACAGGCAATACTTTTCTATCTGTTAGCTTGCTTGTCTGTTTGTTTGTTTGTTTGAGGCAAAGAGAAGAACTTTTGCTGTCCCTGATATATCACCAAGTGGTTTGGTTGATAAGGTGAGCCCATGCCCTGTAGATCTGAGACAACAGAAGTGCCGTCTATGGTCTCATGGTGATTAGGTCACATTCAGTCTTGGGTATAGATTGCTTTCACACAGCAACATTCTGCACTGGAATCCATGTAGTCCATATACCCAGGACTACCTTCTTAGCTGGACTCGGGTATGGTACTCGTTTGCATTCACACTGATAAAATTAAATGGACTTTGGATACAGACTTGGATACCCATTGTTAAACGTACCGTGGTCTGCTGTCTGCACAAGTGCACCAGAATTTCATTGTGTATGTTCTGTGTATACAATGACTAATAAAAGGAATCTTGATTATGACCCAATTTCTCCCACACAGCTATTAGAACTGAAGAGGTCTCTTAGATGAGAGACGACATTTTCAAAAGAGCAAAACGGTCCCGTTGAACCTAGAAGAACTACCGAGAAGAACGATGACTTTGGCAAATGTGAACTTACACAGACATCTGATTAAAAAATTAACACAGATTTGGCAGAAAAGACCCACATTTTTAAAAGATAGTGGCTGCAGTTGTTTTTGACAGACAACCAGATACGAAGCAAGAAGGAAACCAAACAGTCCAATTCAAGCTCTATAAACAGCAAACATATCCAGTCTCACTACCTATTTGTGGTCATCAAGGACAAAATCTTCACTAAAGCCTTATAATTATGATTGTTCTTTGCTTCTGCTCTCGAAGACCATCCTGAAGGAGTGGACTGTTGTGTGTTTTGTATTTGTGAATGCTGTTAGTCACACCGCTCACTTTTACATATTTGTCTGTCTCCACTGTCAGCCCACTGTAAAATACTAATCCTTCTTTCTATCGTTCCATTACCCCTGAACATCCAGGCATCTCTGTCTACCCTCCCTTAAATACTTCACTCACCCCGTCTACCACCTGTCCATCCCATCAGCACGTCCTCCTCCTCCGCCATTTCTCCTGCCACTCATCCATCCGCTTGTCTTGCTCCATCCATCATTGCATTTATTCCTCCTTCCATGCCTTTAGCACTTCCGCACTCCCCCTTCCATTATTTTATCCCTCCCTTCCCATTTCCTTCAGTCCTTTCAACTCCTCAATCCATCTCTGCTACCTTCTTTTCATCCCTTATTCCACCCATCTATCCATCCATCCATCCATCCTTTCTTCTTGTCACTTTTGTCCCAGACTCCCTGAGAGGTCATTTCTATCCAGCAGCGATATGATAGTCAGTCAAACCTCCAGTCAGAGGACAGGGGCAGGCGGACAATGGGTCTTATCAAAATACCAAATGATACCAAATGATTTCATTAATTAAAAGGAATAATTAAAAAAAAAAACACAATTTGGTTTTTGTCTGCAAGAGAGATGACAAGTGTGATTGTCAGACGGTGCTTTAAATAGGAGTCAGGATGTGATTAGATTCGTTTAGTATGGAAGGACTGAAAATCACACACACACACACCTCCATATCTCACAAATTACCATGTTTAATTTATTTGACAGGATTCATATGGAAAGTTAAATAGAAAAAATGTAGTTTTACAGGATGTACAGTACAAGGTATATGGCACAGAGTTCAGGATTCCTATTTCTAAATGAGGTAAGGATTTTACATTTAAAATTTAAATTTAAAGCTTCTTTCTTTCTTTCTTTCTTTCTTTCTTTCTTTCTTTCTTTCTTTCTTTCTTTCTTTCTTTCTTTCTTTCTTT
>JAPTYQ010000016.1:4737939-4749259 GCA_029814465.1 Ostorhinchus cyanosoma | reverse complement strand
CAGTAATCTACACCTGGCTTTTCTGCCTCCGTCCATAATAATATACATTATATAGACTAAATGTCATATAAAATTAACATGTATTTGCAGCTTAGTATAGCAAACTATGACCTGATCAAAAACTAATTAATTTTAGCAAAAAAAAAAGTCTCCGTTTTGAATGCCTGGGGTCGCCATGTTCAAATGGGGTCAGAGGCAAAAATGGCTGGAAACCACTGAAATAAAGTATTTCCTCAAATATTGTCATAGCTGCAGGAAGACATAGGTCTTCATTTGAAAGAGGTTGGATATTAGAATTTGAACTTTATTTAGAATTTCCTCTGATTAATGAGTAAAATTAATGATAATTAGGAGGCAACCTTGATTAGATAAGCTCCTGTTTGTGATGTTAAGTACTGCATTGAACTTTTCTACAAACATCTTTTAACATTAAAAAAGAAAAGCCCTGTAGCATCTCACTGGATAAAAACTATTGCTTGATAGAGCTTTTATTGTGTCAATGTCATCTTCCTGGGATGCTTTCAGGTTATGGGGCACACACACCTGCAGTGACTGAAACTGAATAGATTGTACTGTTGAATTAATTCAAGCAAACGTGCTGAAATTAATGACATGTTCCAGCAGTTTATTTTGCTCAGGCCTAGCCTTGTTTTGTAGAATTTGGAAAATCTTGCCTGGAACTTGGCCAGTGATGCTTTTCATTTTTATTTATTTATTTATTTATTTACAGAGTGACAGCATTTCTATGGGGTATTCTATAAATGCTAATCTGATGGGAGGGGCTTGGCACCAAGAGGAGGCTTTGAATGAATTTCAACTTTTTTTTTGTTTTGGTTTGCCTTTCCCTAATTTCCTCTGGTTTTAAACAGAATAATGCTCCTGTAGATATCTTCTGCTTTCCTTTCTTTCTCTTTTGCTAAGATAGACTACTTAAATTCTAAATTCTGCTCCACATTCTACACAGTTATGAGACTTTTAGTGACAAAACCTGGAAAGAAAGCAAAAAAAAAAAAGTAAAATGTTAAATGCCTTGCTGATGTTTTATCCATCAATGTTAAAGAGCTGTTGATTACTTTTGTCATCTTTCCTAACTCTCTGATGTGGATTAATATGTTTGTGATAGTCATCTGAGAAGCACACTGACAAATATTAACACATCACACATACATACCAATCCACAGATCAAAATGTGTCATAATGCCTTTGCGACTGTGATGCTGAGTTTAGTCAAAATAATTCCCTCTGAAGAACAATCAGACCCACCCAAACACAATTATTTGACAAGCACACAATCAAGCTGCTTTAGATGCAGCACCTGGATTCTTCTGTGAATCCCTTGATGCACAGAGCAGAGAGAGAGCAAAACAAAGAGTCTGCGTCATCAGCCTGCAATTGAATCCTCTATTGTAATCGTCTAGTTTTTAATCAAGGCATATAATTACCGCCTATAATACAGCATTAGTACTCATACCCTAAATTATGATTGCACAGAGAAATTGTGATTATTTCCTTTTCCTGGGTCTAACCCTTTCTCTGCCAGGTTCATTATCGCTACTTATAGCTCTCAGCGACAGCATGACAGCAGCCCTCGAGTCAGGCCATTTTGTACCTTGTTCCACAGGTGTCCGAGACAGTTCTTAACAAATGTACCTCTGCAGCACCTCACAGGGTGAGAATGGTGGCGGATGAATGTGGCAATCAGTGCTTGGTGGGTACGAAAGAGTCATAGAGGCTGATTGCACGGTGGGAGCCGCAGAGCAGTGCTCCTCAGACTCTCTCCATGCTAGGAATAACAAGCTCCATCGCCCACAGTGTGAAACAACAGACTGCTAATTGGAATCAGCACGCCACTCCCTGAGCTTATTCTAATATCTGCTGGTTGCCTGGTTTGCTCTATAGGTAAAGTATGGGGGTGTACTGTTGCAGCTGTTGTCCGTGTATGATGTGCATCTCTGGAGTAGTGCATTTATTAATGATCCATCTCACTGGAATGCCCTTTATAAAGACAAGGAGAGCCTGACGAAACAATTGTGCAACATGCTGGTTTTGCCATCAGTCTATGGAGTTAATTTCTGGCTGAAATGTAACAAACACAATATGTTTTACAAATATCTTACAATTCATTACGATTCAGTGTGGCTTGCTTCACAAAGTGGCTTTAAAGTTTCAGTGTTGAATGTCTGGTGCCGTCTAGCAGTGAGGATGCAGACTGCAGACACTCCTCACCTTTAGATCCAATGATCTGTTCTGGCTTTTCAATTCAGGAGATACTAACTCGGATGCACAGTTCATATAATTGAGGTGATTATACACAAATGAAAATATTTCATGAATTTTAAATGCCATTACTATGATTAGATCACCCAAACTTTGACCAAGGAAAGGCCTTTCAAAAAAATACACAACATATTTCTATTACATCACCCTTCAGAAACAAATAGAGGATGTCGTATATGTGCAGAAAATATATTAATAAGACATAACATGATTTTTCCTCCATGATTATGCTGGAATTTTCTTTATTTTTATTTTATTTTATTTTTTTTTAGCATGTTTGGGCCTCTCTTTTTTGGCATTTCATGACATTAAACTTAGATTTGCGAAAACTTTGGCTTGTGTGTATCTGTTTGAGCAGGAAAAAAGAGACAAACAGAAAATGGTTAGTGCATACCTATTGCTAATTTTTGTTATGAATATTCACCGAAAACATCAAAATATTGGTCATATAGCTGTATAGGTTGGTGTATTATTGCTCAAAATGACTGAAAATCTCAGAACCAACACTTTAAAGGTGAATTTTCTACTTAACTTATTGCTTTTCATGATCATGACAAACAAAGGCCTGTGCATCTGCTACACTGATTATTATTGGATTTTGAAGTCCACTAGAAACAATGGTTTGTTCAAGTGCTTCTACCAATTTGAAGTCATTTATGAGGGAAAAATGCTTCGGAAAAAATGTGTGGACAGGGCATTATTATAATTATTAGCCAAGTTTTTCATAGAATGTCTTTGCCTGCTTCGAACAGAGCAACTTTGACTGATTGTTATCCTCATCCTTTTATTGGTCTGAAATGACCGGATGACAGAGGGAACAAATATTTTAATTAAATCTGCACACACTTCCATTAAGGACAAATATCCTGCCACTATAAATCTCACCTAAGACTGAATATGACAGAGGACAGGGCTTTCAGTCATTTTATTAAAGAATGAGGACATTTTCTTTCTACATCTTGACCTGCAGATATCAAACTCATTCCAATGTTTTACTAATAACCTGTGACACTAAAGGTAAAAACCAACAATGCATTAACATAAGACTCTTAACAACTCTGTGGGCATAGACTTCATAAATAAATATAGCATCAGTACCTTTGCCTGATAGCGACACCTGCTGTTGTGGAGGATCAATTACTCAATTTGTGAACTAATCGTCAGCACAATCCTGTTGTAAGACCACAGACTGTATATAATGAGGGGATGGGGGTACTGTCATGTCACCTGTTGGATTCTGACCAACCATAGCCAATGCCGTGTTAGTTTTTCTGGAGCAAGGAGTTACCATATATGGACAAAAGGGTCAGAAGTGAGCTCATGCTAAATGCTAGCTCACTTGTCCTGTAAAATGGTAAAATTCTTAAAACATCGTGTCAGCATTGTGTTCTCCAGTCTTATAAGTGGAATTGATTAACCATAAATATAGTAGAGCTGCTGGTCAAAAAAAACTCTAAAAGTCTGGTTTGGCAGCTGAGTCACACAGACCTGTCAATCAAAACCCAACATGAAAGACACTGAAGCATGTCTTCACCCTGAGATCTTATTAAACAAGGACCAGATAACTTATTTGAGGATCCAGATAAAATGGATGAGACTGGAATAAGTTCTAGAAATCTGACTTAACAATGTTATTTTTTTAGAGAGAAGTTTAGTGCAAACCTATGGCAGCAGTGATAGGACTTAGATACGTCTGCATTGGCTCCAGTTTGGTGTCAGATCCTTGTCCCTTTACCGTTTTTGTTGTGTTTTTTTTCTATATACTGTAACACAGTCCAATACTGTATTTGCATCTGAGTATGATGTATTTGAAATATCTTATGTATTTGTTTAGTTGGTATGTGTTTTGTGTTTGCAAACCACACTGTTTCTTAGTGAGTTGTGAGACATTTGTAAAACATGTCTTGAATATTTAAGTCTTGGCAGGAAATTGGCTCCATATCAGTACGCTACAGCTTCCACACCTCTGAACTTTATGCTTCACACTGTGGCATTGCAGTGAATTTTGTGATTTAGTAACATACTGAATTTGAGCCACACTCAGCTCTCCAGCAGGTTTTGATTCACAGTTGACAATGAAAACAAAAACTCAACATTCACCCTGACCACCCCTGTCACCATGGCCTCATGGACCTGTTACGAGACCCTGGGGAACACTATGTGGTGATCCCCCAATAACCCCCACCACTCATATGCATTGTATATTTAACATTTTGCCTCGTATTCTCCTCATACACTGTGCAAACAGCTCACCCCATTATTGCAGTAAATTTTAGTGCCATTAAACTGGTCATATAATGGATTACTACCTGATGTGTTTTCTGTGTCAAATTCATTTGTGTAATTTGATTAGAACAGCGTTCATTGATTTTTTTGGCCACTTGGGGGCAATGGAATAAGATGTAAACACAGCACATACAAATTACCTGTTTATATATCCAGCATTCTACTAAAAGGTGTAATAAGAATGCACCAAAAAAGTAAAGTCACCAACTGAATCAACACAAATAACCTAAAATATGCCAATTACAATGTAATACAGGGTTAATTTATGACAATGAAAGAGCCTCTATTATGTGATGGTAAATATTGTTTAACTTTATTCACTTTACTCCTCCTATAGAGAGTTTACAAAGTAATTTCAACAGTTTGTTAGATTCAGTAATTCAGCTGTTTTGCCTGTAGAATTGTCACATATACTCAATATATAATCTGTTGAACATCATTGACTTTTTACCCATTCATGCATGAATTATGAGGAAAAATAATCTATAATTTTAAGACTGTCTGTATTATTCAAACCTGTGTTAAATTGGATTATTTTCAACATTCTCTATAAATTACATATTAAATATTGAACATGGGTTATGGAACTGCTGGAGATACTTATGTGTTATGCAAAAATAATATAATTTAAAAAGTTCTGCATGCACTATGTTAGAGCAATGATAACTGAAAGAAAAAAGGTCATACATGTTTGTATTTTATATCTATTTTTAAGAATCTGTTTAAACTATATTTGCTTTAGAAATGAAACACTGCCTCAAGATAAAATAATTACCATTGCATTATGCCCACTATCATTTTAACTGAAACTATGCATGAACAAATGTGGAATTTCAAACATTTTTACACATGGTCACACAGAGAAAGTGGGGCTCTCAGGATCCCTTGTGGGTTTGGGGTTTGCTGTACCTGTACATTATATATATATATATATATATATATAATGATGATTCTCTGAAATCATTCTGTTTAGAGAATGTTTTCAATGTTCAATCCAATAATTTTTTTGATAAGTTATTGCTACAATATCTCTGCTTTATAAGGTGTAATGAAATGCACCCCGATCTCCACAGTCTGCTAATCTGGACTTTCATCATGCTTCCACAGATACACCTGCCAGTGCAGAAATCTGCTACTCTACTATACCTTCTTGAATTAAGATCCACATTAAGCATTCTTCTTCAATATGTTCCAATTCATAGGTTAGCATACCGCAGCAGTTAACATTTCATAGATATGCTATTCAGAGCCTACGCTGAGCCTGATTTGCATGTTGAACACGGCAGCTCTGAGAACGCACTGTTCCCTGCACTGCAAACACAAAGACTAATGTATTCTCTCTTAAGTCATTGCCATAGCTCAGCACACACTATGAGGGTGAGACTCACATACAATAACTTGTGCAAGATTCATACATGTGGTTACGTACATGGGAGGTTGCACCCACACATGCAGAACAAACAGCAGGCATACAGAGACACAGGTCATTTACTTTGTTACATTAGATTCATGCATTCTTCGTGAAGCGGTACACAGATCCAGATGATGGGAAGACTCTGGAGGCCAGACTGTGACTTATCCAGCTGCTGGACCTTGATGAGAGAGAACACAACAGACGTCTTGGATACAAGCAGTGGGCTTTTTTTTTTTTTTTTAATCCACAGGTCACTGCAAACTTCATATGCAGTCTAAATAAACACACATGTCCTCATTGTGCATGCAGAAGCAACATCAGTGTCTGCTCAGCAACAAGATCCACTTTCCATCGCAAAATCATAACACTTTCCTGTATAGGTTGGGAGGAGATAAATAATGCAAAGCTGAATTGAGAAACAAAGGAATCTGGTGACAGTGTTGTTTGTAATACAGTATATCCTATCACCAAAGAATTCCAATGACCAGCCAGTGGAGCAGGATATGTGAGATAGTGCATGTCTTGCTTAGATCACTGTCTGGCTGCTACATGTAGTGGATGAGGATGATAAATTGCCCGATTTGACAATGGTGGGTGTAGCCACTATCATCCATATCTCAATAGCTTAACAAGGGTTATCATGTGCTGTTGTGGTGAGAATGATTGTAGGGGTGGGGGTGGTTCTGTACCGTATGCGTGCACGTTTTGTGATTCATATCTGTAGTTGTGAGTGTGCTGTTTGTTTTTGCACGTGATCAAGTATGTGTGAAACTGTGTGTGTTTATCATGCAGCGTATTTGCATGTGTGTGTGTGTGCGAATAACACTCCAGCTGCAAATGCAGATGACAACAGATCAAAGCAATGATGCAAGTGTGTGTATGTGTGTGGAGTAGAGCGGGATTGTAGCCCCCCACCCCCCCTCTTAACAAGCCATTACAATCTTATTGATTCCTCATTAAAGCCCACAGCTAAAAATACAGCCTGATGTTGTCGCTGAGAGAGGAGGATCTGTATGTGTCATCCACCTGAGGAGTGAAGATGTGAACTTTGCACATGTTGAGTTGCACTCCTACGCAGCTATATATAAGAACACACACACACCTGGCTTTAGATTGTGCGCATATACCTGTAGGCACACGCCACAAACATGACGTTCATTCACAACGAGCCCCCTCGTGCACACACAGGCCACCCTTTGTATGATGTGCGACTGAGCGCATGTATGCCTCCTTGTTTTTTCCCTCCCCCATCCCCTCACCCCTTTTTAATTAAAGCATGCAGTAAGTGTGAAATTAACTCTCTCCTACACCAGGCCTGACAGCTCTGAGTGGGAGGAGAGGAGGGAGAATCAGACGCCTTTGTCTCTGCGCGTAATTAGAGAGATGGAGGGAAAGAGAGGGAAGAGGGAGAGAGAAAGAAGACCAGCCGGTCCACAACAATGAGGAACCAGCAGCGAGACGGAAAGATAAAAGAAAGACAGGCTGGAGGGAGAGATGAGGAGAGGAGGGGTGGAGGACTCGGGAGATGATAAAGTAGAGGGAGGAAGATAAAGTAAGATGGAGAGGGGGATCAACGGAAGGAGAGATTTGGGGAGAGGAGGGGTTGAATGGACAGCCAGAGGAACGGAGGGAATAAAGGGCAGAGATGGGGACAGTGGGAAAAGATACAG
Organism: Ostorhinchus cyanosoma; assembly: GCA_029814465.1. Taxonomy (NCBI): domain Eukaryota; kingdom Metazoa; phylum Chordata; class Actinopteri; order Kurtiformes; family Apogonidae; genus Ostorhinchus; species Ostorhinchus cyanosoma. The sequence goes on along the minus strand of JAPTYQ010000016.1, from coordinate 4,741,612 downwards.
AGAGATGTGGGGGAGCTGTAGTCATTACAACCTGTAAAAAAAAAACCTCCTCTCATGCCTGGGGATGATTTGACAATCCGCCGCCGCACTGCCTTGTTCTGCAGTGAGAGCGAGAACGAGTGGAAACCACAGAGCAAGTGAAGAACACAGAGAGAAAAAGACCGAGGGAGAAGAGGGAGAGGTGCAAGAGTAGCGGCTGGCTTGATAGATGGTACAATTTGGAAAAGGAGAGAGGCAGGGAGTCTTATGAGTTTAAGAATTGATGAAGACAAAATGGGCCTGGGTAGAAGGGGTAATAACTTGTGGGGCTTCATGCTGCTCCTTATGGGCCGTGTCCCAGCTCGGCCCGCCTCTGATGGACGGTTTCCCCACCTTCCTCCGTCCGCCTGCACCTCCTCTCTGCAGCTGAAATGAGAAAAGGGAGGAGCATCATGCTAGTTTCAAGGGAGAAATGTCCAGTTGCGGGCGTGGCGCATCGTGAACATCGCACCATGACCAATTTGTCTTCATGATTTGAGCTTTAACTCGGACACGGCTACTTCTGAACTTGTCTTGAACTGCTGTCATTTACTTCGAACTGTCTGAAGTAAACAAAGAGCTGAGGAGACAGCGAGCACTTCAAGTTAGCAATTAAATTACAGAATGAATTTGAATTTGTAATTACAATTATTACAGGAAATATTGGTGGTTACAAAAAGTCCAGAAACATATTGTTTTCAGTAAAAAGTCCATATGTGGAATATGACATACATTCTGTTGTTTACATCCTTTTTGCTGTGCAGGAATGTGGTCTTCTGGCAAATATCCAGACATGTCTGCAAAGCTGTTGGAACACCATAAAGGGTAGCATGGCTTTCAAGGAGCTGTCTATATGTCTAGACTGGCCCCGTTCATCTGTAAGTATGAGCTGAGAAAAGAAGGTCATTTTGGTTGGTTCTTGTTTAAATGTGAATGACTTCTCTTTCTCATCTGCCAATCAAACCAATGTGCATTACTATATGCAGCCTGATAATACCACACTTCAAATCCAATCCAATCCATCAGTACCCAACCCAAATATTTTGTTAAACATCCTTTAGCTCTGATTCCACGAAACATCCACTGTGGCATCACTTATTCTAAACAGCTTTTGTACAGAAAATAAATATAACAACATCCAGAGTCGCATACATTTTTAGTCAAGATCTTGTATCGATGATAGGAGAAGTCTTCTCCATCCCGTCCCAAAGATTCTCCATGTGGTTCAGGTCTGGCTTCTGTGGTGACTGATCCATGTGTTAAATGAGGTCTCATGCTCCCTGATCCATTTTTCCACATTTTGAGCTGATGTTTCCTGGTATTGTCTTGGAATATGTCTGTGATGTACAGACCTGGTCTTTACAGCTGACCTCATTTCATGGACATATAATATTGCATAATCTAGACCAGACCGACTGAACCTATCCTTGATCATAGCACTGGCCCCAAAGCCTTGTACTATAGGCACTAGGTATGATGGGTAATCACTTCATCCCCTTTTCTTCACACCCTGATCCACCCATCAATCTGGCACAGCATCATTCTGGACTCATCAGACCACATGACCTTTTTCCATTGAAACATAGTCCACAAACTGATGATTATTTAAAAATTGAGATGCTACTCACTGCTTCAGGGTTAAAGAATGTGTCCCAGCTGAATGGAAGACCCTCCCCTATTTGCATAAGAAATCCAGGGTTTCTAATGGCTCATGGAATTATGTGCATAAGTACAGTCATATGTGTTTAACAATTGTATGGTTGTATTAAAGCACTAATTGCACTTGTTTAGGTTTAGGAAAAGACACCAGAGCTTGGCTTAATACCAAAGAACTCTGCACAGACCTGCAACCTTATGCCACGCTTCCACTACATTGTACTGGCTCGACTTGACTCGGCTCGGCCTTTTTTCATTTCCATTACGAAAAAAGGACCTGGAATCTGTTTTTATTTGGTATCATCTCCACCCAGGTTCCAAGTGTTACTAAAACATGACGTATAAACACTGCAGACACTGATTGGTCCGACAGTTGTCTCTGTGACCTGCCAGTTTACAAAATACAGATGCGGAAGTTGACAGTAAAGGGTAGTGGTACATTAATTCAAATGATGAACTACATCACGGTCAGTCCAGGAGATTCAGTCCTTGTTGGTCGACATAAAATTTCAGATGAGACAACACACAACGAGCGAGTTTATCAGTAACTCTCTGAGCAGACGACACAGAAGTAATATGCCACACTGCAATGATGACCAGGTACTGTAAAATAGGTACTGTCCTGTAATGGAAATGCTCTCCAGGAATACTGAGTCGAGCCAAGCTGAGCCGGTCCCATGGGGGCGAGGTCTGAACTTCACTTTGCACTGAAAAAAACCCCACTGAAAATCCAGAATTTTACCATTACCTAATTATTGAGATAACAGTAAAAAAAAAAAAAACCAAAAAAAAATAAACAGCAGATCCTTAAACTTATGCTAATATTAGCTCTGGTTCTGGAAATATAGACCAGCAACAGTTCTTTGCCACTTGGCTGAAAAAAATATGCAAATTTATGGCCTTAACAACATTGCTCTGCTTTCAAATCAGTCATATAAGTGTTTTTGGTTTTTTTCAGTGTTGGATATTTGACTATTTAATGACTCCAAACTGTATATTCCCACATACTGGCAGTACAAGATGATTACACATCTGAATATATTCAGCAGCACAGCTTGATGCTCATTCAGTAATTATTGACCATGTCGCTCTTATACGCCTAATCCACTTTAAAGCACACACTGCACGAAGCCTTTGTGCCCTTCAGTGCAATGTGTGCTTCTTTCAATATTTTATTACTTTTCAAGCTTTTATTAAGGAGCCACAGATGTACTGACCTTGATGAGACCAACTGAGAGATGCAATTCAGTATGTCACTATTGTACCTTTGAACATGGGGCTAGATGAGGTCAACCTGGCCTATTGTTGGTATTGAAACAGCATTGTGTTATATTCATGACATTTTTACACGCATTTCTATATGCAAACTCAAAATCCAGGCAAATCGGATCACTGAGGATATTGTATAGTCACATTGTTTACGGAGCCCACTGGACACTGTGCAGGATTTAGTTCAGGTGTTGTGATTGAAACATCGGTGTATAAAGAGAACCCAGTAGATACAGGATAGGTCACGCAATAACAAGATTATTATAATCTAGATGTAGAGAGACACACCTTGAATATAGTTCACACACACACACACAAACTCACACATAAAGTATTTTGGCAATCACTTACGGAGTAGATTGCAAGTTTGGAGCGTGAAGGATAAAAGTGGGAGGAATCAGTGTCACACAGGTGCAAACAGAGAAACAGACAGAGAGAGAGGAGATGTCAACAGTAATCCCAAGTGGATATCTGGGCCCTGAGGGCATCCTGCCCTGCGGCGAAAGAGAGAGAGACAGAAAGAGACCCTCACGATGCTGTGTGTGTGGAGTAACTCTCCATCAACAAGCTGCTCTGCTCCTCAGCACAATATCTGCTGCCTGAAGCTGGGAACAGACCGAAAGATTATTAAACCCTACTAAGACCAGACGCTTCACACACACACACACACACACACACGCACACACACACACACACACACACACACACACACACACACACACACACACAC
>JAPTYQ010000016.1:4708328-4718491 GCA_029814465.1 Ostorhinchus cyanosoma | reverse complement strand
ACACACACACACACACACACACACACACACACACACACACACACACACACACACACACACACACACACCCATATAAATATGCATACACATAAATACATATATGCATATTCATAATAGCAAAAAATACACACACACATTTTTAATGTGAGAAAAGTTTCTGCATCTTTTAAACTACATGTGTCTAAATATCATGTGCTGAATGAGCTCTGAACAATTTAAGAGCTGCATTGCAGTCAACTACATACTTCTCAAAAGTTGTTTCCTTCAATAATACAATAGTAACTTGAGTAAAATCATCACTATAAGGTACTGATAAAAGTTCTCGATAGTCAGTAAAACAGTAAAATTGTTAGTTTTGAGAGTTTCCCATGTGCAGTCACCCACGTGCATGGTGCATATCAGATACACATGGACACTCTGATGGTTTTAGCTGCACTGCCTGAGAACAGACACCAGACCCTCCAGAACACACAGTACACACCAGTTGGCTGCCATGAATGCCACCAAAGCACAAAGCCCTGTCCACCAGAGTGTGCACACCACAGCAATACTTCAGTTGGCCAAGTGCTGATCACAGGCTCAGTTCTTGAAGAGGACCTGCAAGCATAAGTCTGTGCTCCTTATCTCCTTAGCAGCAAGCCGCTTTAGACGAGCTTCACAAGAGGAGAAACAGGCTTTTGAGAAGCTGCACGCACAAAATATTCAGCCACAGATAAAGAATGTAGGAGAAGAGATTTCCCTTCCTCCCTTTCCCTCACTTACCCAGAAGGCTGTGGGAGACCCAGTGGTTGCAGCAGAATCATCTCCATCTATTGCCTAATTGCAGCAACGCCGGTGCAATGACGCAATTTGCACAACGAAGGAAAACAGTTGAAAGACATTTTATTTTAAGTTCATCCCCTTTGTAGGGGCATCTATGACTAAATGGACAAACACTGTGCACATCCCACTGCAGCTCCACTGAAGTACATCTGACCTCCAGCACATAGAAACAAAGCCTCCCACCTTAACCCCACAGAGAACAGTATTCTGATCAAACCCACTCACTCCCAATTTTAACTTCCAGCTTTAACCAATTTGAATAATCATTCCATTAAATTGTCAGGTCCCCAAATCCCCACGCTACTTTAGGAGGTTAACATATTTACAGAGCTGGAAACAAAAAGAAAAGAAAAAAAAATCACCCAATTTGAATATAGTCCAATAACGAGTCATGAATAAAGATCTCTATCTGTGGGTTGAAAGCTCACACTGAAATGCATGAATACATTGACTCCTCTTTATCACAGTATGTGAACTTGAGACATCAAGAATGAAAGACTTGTGCATTGACAAACCCATTCTACTCATCTATACGTCTATATCTCACAGTCATTTCAGAATGTCTAAGGGGCTTTGTTCGACATGACACTACCTCTAAGTCATTGTAGATTATGGCCTTGTGTGAATTATTATTATTATTACACATAACATCACCTAACAAGGTTCATAATGCACCACACAGGAACCAAAATGCAGTAAATGTATTGATAAATAATCGTCAATCCACAACACAGTTAACCAAAGCCCGATGAGTTAGAAAGAATACTTGAAGATATGGAAAATTAGACTAAAATGTCTAATTTCACTTGATTTCTATAATTATCACAGTAAATGTCAAATCATTATTTTGTCCAAGCTCCGGTCTTCACAGGAAGAAACCGTAGGGTTATTTGTGATTTTATCATTTGTAATAAAACCCAGAAAATGTTGAGTAGCATTAGATGAACCTTGACATTCATAAGTGTTTTACTGAGAACGTATATTAAGCAAAACTCAAAATACAAACAAGATACATCACAATAATAATAGAATCCAGTATTTCACAGTAGTTCTCATTATCTTAACACTACTTTAAGATGCCTTTGATTCTTGACATTTAAATGGATCTTGCATTTCCCTGAGCACGGCTGTTCAGGTAGGTTACTACTGCTCCTACAGGTGTTTTACTGTGGAAAGGTCTGTTGGAAACGTGGGATATGGGAAACAAAGATATTACTCAACACCTTCTGTGGTTTTAGTTTGGGTGACTGTGTCATGGATGATTCACGTTTATACCCGTCACATACTGCCTCCAGGCAGCGTCTGAGAGTTGTGTCTGGTTCATGGTCAGACCTTTGCATTTTGAGCTCTTCTGTTTCTACTGTGCTTTCCGTCACTCATATGTACTTGATGACATAAATCAAAACTCAGACAGAAAGTATATAAAACAGCTTTGTTCTGAACACTGTTCCTGGTATAATGCAGTCACAGGTGTGACTTTATAGATTTTATGACGCTTTTGAACACAGCTCATCCAGTCAGGATCAAGAACTGGAGCTATCTGTGTTTTATTGATTAAAGTAGGTTTTTTATCTGCTGAAATAAGTGAATACAAACTAAAACTTCAGTTTCTGAGAATGATAAAAGAGTATGTTTAGAGACATTAACATTTTGGACTCTGTTGTGCTGTAGCAGCTGTTTGGTATTACTCTATACATACTAGTCCAGAAGTTGTGTGGGCTGGCTAAGGTGGCCAAACTTGTCCGAGTCATCCATCATTGCCAGGGAGACTACCCACCTCTGGTGGCACAGCTGTTTGGGCAGTGACACCAGCGTGCCAGCCGTGGCCCCTACATCTGCTGCTGGGTTGGTGTTGACAGGGTCATCTGAGTCTTTGTGAGACACAACAGCCAGCAGAACGCCGTCTGCAGCAGACGGACTGAGACACAAAACACAGGGTCAGAGGGCTGGAAGTGATATTTTGGGTGGAAATGAGTTTGAGATTGAAGTTGATTTCATATCAGCGTGCTGCTTTACTTATCATGAAGAAAAGGAATGGCCAGCAGAAATAAATCTAAAATGTAAACTGATCCTTACTGGGCTGTTTTCTCACTGGAGGTTCTTGAAAGGCATGTTCACTTTGCAGTTTGTGCATTTGAGATAAAACTAAAAAATAACAGAGCACCTCAGCTCTCTACCAGACAAATACTACAAAATACAACATTTTAATGCAAGTGTTCTCTTGCCTCTGGTTGTGAACATTTATTGTAACCATTCCTTTATCAATTAGGGCAGATCAAATAAATTACACCATCTGACAGGTCAGATATAAAATGTTATTAACAGCAATAATGGCTCTTACCTTGGATTTAGGACAATACAAGCTCCCCTTCTCATTTTGGACATAAAGCATTATTAAAGAGCCACAATGAAATAGTTGTCCACTGTGTGACTGTCAGCTTATTGCCTTCAATATTCTGGAGTGTTCCACTTAAATGTGTAATTTCTCTTTGTGTTTTGTTCACCTTTATATTTTCTTCCAACTTATGTATTAAATAAAGGTTTTCATCATCAACAATCAGATTTTTTTTTAATTATTGGTGATAAAAAGGATATTAGTATTTGTTGTAAGATGAACTGATATATTTCATTTATGACTAACAACTGATTAACAGAGCATTACCTTGACTGTTACAGCAGTGACATGCAGTTAAGCCATGGTGTAAAGAACTAGTATCTACAATTTGCAATATTTTTTTGTAACCTTTTTTCTTGAATAACCCATTAGATTTTGACCTATTATATGTAGTTAATCATTATCATTAAGCTTTTCTCATCCCATTGAGGTCTCTTGGTACTTGATGCTATTAAAGTAAAGTGAATGAATATATGTTGTTCAGGACAGAACAAATAATTTGAAGAAAAGAGTCTGGGCATTTTTCTCAATAGTTTTGATCTGAAAAACAAAACGCTGATTTTATAGACCCCAAATTTGAGGTTATATACAGTCATGTTATGAGTTTATGAAAGCCAATGTTCTTTTTACCCAATCAAATAATAAGAATATCATCGTCATTGGCTATGACATACCTTTACATAGTGTTTCTTCCACAATTGAAGATACTCGTGTTTGATTGATTTTAAAGCTACTTTTGAAAGGAAGAGGCCTTGAGTTTGATTATATAATAAAACAGACAATAGATATGTTTTCAGCCCACTGTCAAATAGACTTCATGCATAGACTTCTTAAATGTCAACGTGACTGAAACACTTACATATTTTCTGTTTTTAATGATATTGAAAGTATTATAAAATAATAATAAAAAAAGACTTTTGAACTCTTCTATTTCAGTGTTCTGTTCTCAATTGTTACACCTACTCCATTCATACAAAGGCAACTGTATGAGTCTGTGTATAATGTCAGCTTAACCCTTAAAGACCCAAACAGCCCCATGGCAGCTAAAATCATCTACTGATCTAAAATGTCCAATAACATCTGAGCCACTAAATCTATTACTACATTGAAATAATTGGTGTAAAATGCAGTTATTCATCTTTTCATGGTCATCAGATATGACCCATTTGGACTCCATAGTCAACATGGAAACACTGTCCTCTTCTACAACATCAATTCAGCAATAAATATCATGGAGTTTGATAAATGACAGTGCATGGAGATGTTTGTTTTTACATTCAGTTATTGATATCTTTGTCCCCTTTTCATCGGTTTTCTCTGTTTTTGAAACCTCGACTTTAAACTGAGCTTTTATCAACATCTACATGATCAACAAAGGAAACACAGAAACATACATGATTTTCACTGGAGAAAAAAAAGCAAAATACAGAGGATACTATAATAAATGTGAATAAATCACTTAAGAAAGGTAACACGGCTAGAAAAATTAATTTGGGAAGAGCCACAAAAGTAGCTCTGGGTGAATAGGAGTTAAAAACAATGCAAATACAGGTTTTCTCTTAGTCAGCGTAATGAAGTGGTCAAGGTAAAAAGAGGAATACTGTAAAACACAACAAGGAGGATGGAGTCATTCTGGAGTTCAAACCCACAAACAAGCCTGAATAGCTGATGGGAGGGAAGGATGCTGCCGCTACTGCTTCTCTCCTCAGCTGCTCCACCCCAGCAAGCTTCTCCCCTCACCTCCCCTGCTGAGAAGTCAGCTTTCATGTTCGTTTCAAAGTCTCAGGTAGTATTACCCTGGGCAACCTTGACAGAGCCCGGGGCAAAGGCAGCAGTCGGCACTGTACCTGCACAAACACACACGCACACGCACACACACACACACGCACACACACACACACACATGTCTGTACACTCACCATAATGCACTCACAAACACACAATCAAGCAGGCGCTGACACTCAGACACACACTAACCAACCAGCCTTTGATTGTCTCCACGCCATGGCTGTCATTAAGACTCATTAAGGGGGATGGTTTTATTGAAGGCGGTCGTGTTGAGGCATCCGCTGAATTATTCATACACACTTTCCACTGCTCTCACACACACACACACACATACACACACACATACATATATATACCACACATCGCTGAAATGCAGGAAGCCAGAGCAGACTAGTGAGAGAGAGAGAAAAGGGGGAGAGAGGCAGCCTATATAGGTCACTTCCTCCTCCACCCGCATCGCTCAGAAAGTGGAACTGGAAGGAGGGAGGGAGGGAGGCAGAGAGACAGAAAGCGAGGCTTATTATAGCAGGCTGGCTGGCTGGCACACACATACAGAAACACAGGCCCCAGCAGATAAAGGAGTGTACACCTCCGAGAGTAGATTGTCAACGCTATGAATGAAGCGCTGAATGACTTTTGCTTGAAGGCAATACTAATTCACTGTAGAGAGGCTGAGGGAGGCAGTGCTTCACGTGTATGTGTGTGTGTGTGTGTGTGTGTGTGTGTGTATGTGTGTGGGCATAAAGGCCAATATTGACAGATCTGAAGGAATTGATCAGATGCCTACTGTTACACCACATAAGGCCTCCCTGGGTGTAGAACATATGGCATACAGCATGACTGGAAATGGATACACATTTACATTTAGTTTGATCATATATTCCATCAAATATTCATTACATACAATCAGTGTTAAATATGTGCAGTGATATGACTGCAGCAGAAAGGAAAAGGCTAGCTAAGTGTGCACTGGAGGCTAAAATAATTACACTGTAATGTTGAGGGATAAACCAGTTCATTGCAGCTTGGATATTATAATGGTGTGTCTTCAATATCCTGAGTTCAAAGAGTGCAGCAGACCCCCACTAAACATCTACAATTTTAGTATAAGAATAATAATAATAGTAATAATAATAATAATAATAATAATAGTAATAATAATAATAAATCAGTTTTATATAGTCTCTATTGTCTTGGTACTCAAAGATGCTTTCAAATAAAATGAAGGTTATCTCTCTTTACACATGCACATTCTAGTTAGAAAAATACATACCTACCTTTAATTTCATTTGACGTGTTCAGTCCAAGTTTAAAAGGATGTAGTATCTCCTTCAATTTGCAGAACCTTATATTTTAGACATTTACTGGCAGTATGATAATCTGTCAATAGCAACTCTCATTAAAATTAAAAGTCTTAAACATGGACTGTGCATAAATTGCAGAACAGACTACATTGATGACACCCACTGGCTTTTGGGATGCCATTTTGAAACTGGAATTTGTGTTTTATTGTCATCTTGGAGTGCTTTGGATTCAGAAGTGTCCATATTTGGTCAAAAGGGCGGAGCTGCAGGAGCGCAAGGAGTATTGTGTGAGCTGCTGTTTTCAATAACTTCAGTTTGCAATAGTTTTTGGTGACATTGGGCAAATGTTTCAGAAGTGTCTTTCAGGATAGTATAATCCAAGTGGTTTGAGAAGAAACAAGAACTGTACCCCTTCTTCTGAACATAGTTTTCAGGCTGTAGAGGTGGTTTTAAAAGAGAGGTAGAGGGTTAGATATGATTGACAGTTGTTATTACTGATTGAGCCTGTTCTATGTTGAACAACCCCATGACTCCACATGGAAGCTTGAAATAGCTGCTTTTCTGCATGTGTGAAACAGCATCAGGTCATCTATCTTCATATTTAATCCTTTGATTTTTTTTTTTGGACTGAAAAGAGCTGCAGAAGGAAGGTGAGCATTTTCAATTCTGGCATTTTTTCTGGTAGTATTAAAATATTTTTGAAGATGGACACCATTTGGTTTTCATTTAAATCCACGGGCAGCTGGTGTTAAATGAGGAGAACATGAACCAACACCGACTGCAGCCGTTAAGCTGAATGTTTAAAGGTGGGGTGCAAGATGTTTTCCTGGAGCATTTTTTTTTTTTTTTTTACTATATTGCTTAAAATCCACTTCAGTCCCCAATTACAACCAATTAATGAAATGCTCTAACACAAAAATAAAAACATTTAGTCACCTGTGGAATGGACAGGACTGAAAAAACACCATCCAATCATTTTGAGTGCCCACTCGAAATGATTAAAAGGTGATATGTCTATCAAGTTTAACTGCATTTGTCCCTCCCCCTTCTGCACGTACCCCTCTTCGTGCATGAATTGCTCGTTCTCAGAGATTTGGAGCATTAATGCAGGAAACGAAGCCAGAGCTTGGCTAGTTATATTACTAATATTAGGATGTAAAGTTCACTAACATAAATCAGTGGGAAATGTAACATTAACCAGATAGGGATGAACTGGGGCTGTTTTGTAAGAGTGGGGGGGTTGGACTTACCGAGCCGGCGCTGGAGCCAGACAAATTGTTGCTGTGTAGCGCTCGTTAACCCTCAGGAACAGGCATTGCACGTGCCAGTATTCTGGAGGCGTGGCTTCGGGGAGTGTCTGAAGAAAGGGGTATGGACTTTGGAATTGTGTATTTTCAAAATGTAGCTGCTTAAACTGTTTTCCTAAGATCTCGTACCCCACCTTTAAGTAGTGTTTAATATCATATTCTGTCAGTGAAGGTCTAAACAACAGTCGAAACAAGACTAAAATGTGCTTCCTGTGATATTTGAAAAAATAAACCCAAAACATCAAAATCATCCAATCACATGAGGACAAGACCGTAGTAATGGTTGTGATTGGCTACAGGGTGTCAGACTCAGCATGATTGTCATGTGAACGGCTCAGGTAAAGTTTTATGAGCCACATGTGGCTGAATTTTACCATTGCTGCTGTTTTAACCAACAAGTGAACATATCCATTTAAAAGTTAACTAAATACAGTTACAAACATCAATAAATGTTGACTTGAACTACAGGACATAAGATGAGTATTTCATTTCTTTCTATGTCTGCTTTTATCTGTACACTGACCTTGAGTGTCAAGTGGAGTTTTTTGTTCTGTATGGACCAACCTTCAATGTCTCAATCACAGTTTAATATCAGTGCAGCTGACAAAACACCTACCAAAAAAAAGAGAGCTGAAGGAGTAAATAAACATAAAAACTCTTTATGGAGCTGTGATGATCTATTGAAATCAAGATGTATGTGGGTTTGTTAATGGAGCAAAAGAAAAAACTAAAATCTGCATACATATTATCAAATGTCCTAAATGTAAGTGATGTGAGATAAAAATGAAAGGAGTAAATGATCTAAAAATTTCATGAACTGTATTTTACAACAGAGATGACTTGTCAGAGGCTGCTGTCATTAACAGTGATGGTTATTATCAGATTGTGTTTTTCTATACATTATATATACACTGACCAAAAATGACTTTGGGGTATTATAATATATATTAATTTAAAAAAGTAACATTTATATTGTAATTTTAAGATTCAGTAAGAACTACGTAAAAACATAAATATATACTCTACTGTGGCTGAAAGTGTATTCCGACTGAAAACCTGTTATTGGAGCCACCAATTTGAAACACTATGAGTCTATAGTCGCTTTTCCATTGGATATATGCACAACACTTTACTGATATTTTCTAAATGTCAAAAAAACAGAAGTGCGTAATTTTTCCATTAACTCACAAATGCACTGTTTTTTTTTCATTTATTGTGAGATGACACCAGAAGTCATTCCATAAACATGACGACAAATGTAAATATCATGTTGTTTTACAGATATATTCATTATTATTATATATGACCCCTCTATCCTGTACTAAATTAAAAAATGATGTGATCCACACATACCACACTATTTTTCTTTTAAAACTCTTCTTCTTTACTTGTTGTACTGTCCGTCAGCATCTGTTTTTTTTTTAAATTCACCTGACTGTAGTTGTGAAAAAAGGTCTTTCCATTGCAGTTTTGCGTAATATACCAATTTCACAACGCCCGAAAAACCACCTCTTGCCAGTGCAAAAACTTCTACTTGAAAAACAAGAGTTTTGTTAAAATTGTCGTTTTTCCATTAGGTGAATTTTTATGTGCAAGTTATATTTGCGATATTTGAAGGTCAAATGGAAAAGCGACTTATGTGGCTTTGCTTGTTCTAGTTTGGAAGTCCTACTCATTCTAAACCTTTCAGCCTCTCCCTTTTGGGGAAGGCCTTCCTCTCTCATCTCTCATGATGAAGTCCAAAACTACACAGAGATCCATTCCAAGTTAGATTAAACCTATTTAAAAGTTCTATTCCTTTCACTTCCTTTTCTCCCTCTGTTCCGGGCCTAACTGCATAAAATGACCCATCAATCAATCAATCAACCTTTATTTATATAGCACTTTTCATACAATAAAATGCAGCACAAAGTGCTTTACATATTAAAATCAATATATGCCCCCCGTCCCCAACACATACACAGTTACACATACATATATGAATGAATGCACACGTGCAGACACACGCACACACACACACACACACATGCACACACACACATATAAAGGGTAATTAAAAAGAAGCTAAAAATATGCTGAGCGTGGGTAGACCAAAGAGTGAGGCGGTGCTATCCTGGGGAGCCGTCCGTACCGAGGGGCAGCCACCGGACCCCAGCAGCCTGGTCCCACCCACATAGTGCCCACCCCGACCGGCAGGAGAGGACCAGACCACCACCACACCGCAGCAGCAGCAGTGATCCCCACCCCACCGAGAAGGAGTGGACACAGAGGAAGCACCACAGTCACCAGGGCCCTCAAACACCCCCCAGCATGGAGAGCTCCCCCTTCCAAGGAAACACTGGAGAAAATAAAACATTAAAGAGATAAGACAGACATAAAACATATCAATAAATAAGATACAGGAGTCAAAGGGTAAAAGGGTAAAATAGGAGGATTGTTAAAAGTCAGAATAAGACCTAAAACCGATCTAAGATTAATGAAGATAAAAAGTGAAGATAAGAAAGGGGCACTAGTTAAAAGCCAAATTAAAAAGGTGGGTCTTGAGCC
>JAPTYQ010000016.1:4608246-4624477 GCA_029814465.1 Ostorhinchus cyanosoma | reverse complement strand
AAACTAAACAAATTGTTCAGTGCACTTAACTCTTTAAGTCAGTTCTTTCTAAAATAAACAGTGACAGAAGCACAGAGCGTTCAGTCATGGAGTCAAACTGAAATATTCCTTCCACCCAGTTCACTCAGCTCCTCTTCCCTATAGGCAGAACATGAGTCATAGAACTACACAACATAGAACAGCAACTTAATTTTAATGAATATTTACAACTTGCAAGGTAGTGCAACATCACATGACTCAGTGACACTGTAAACTACGTGAGTCACATGACTCAGCACAAACTGTCACCGCGCCGCAAGGTGCATGGGCGGAGTCAAAACACACAACACTATTAAATCTTACTTGGTATTTCTAGGTTCATGTGCAATGACTATAAAACCATTGAATATTATGTGAAAATACATAATACAACGTACTCTTCCCATACAGTTTACTGATTACATGAATTATATAATTAGTTTTACATGAATAACTCCAGGTCTCTCTGATACTTACAATTAGAAAATAAAAATTGTGACGGTTCACCTAATAAATATTACTACACCAAAAAACCTTTTTTCAGCGTGGACAGCAGTAGCTCCAAGAGCATGGAGGTGCCGTGAACTTCACCTGTAAGTTAATCATGGCAGAGAAAAAAAGAGCATATCGGCCAACGCAACAGGCCAATACCGATACAAGAAGCAAATATAAATATCGGCCTGATTTACTGGCCGGCTGATATATCGGTCTATCATTACTCAGTAGTACTTATTTTGATATCTGTAACTATTTTCCTATTTTAAAAAATATGTAAAAAAAAAATTCAAAAATCAAAATTTGTCAAAACTGTGATCAAACTTTGTAATCAATTAATTCATCTAACTAATAGTTTCAGAAAAAATCAAAGTCACTCAAGGTCAAAGGTCATGAACCCAAATGAAAGTATATGACTTCCTATCAGGGCTTAATAGTAAGTATGTTAATGTCTGTAACCATTTCCATGTTATGATCCATCAAAATATGGCCCATTATAAACAAAGGCACAACTTTATAATTTCCAAAATTTGGTGGGAAAAAAAGCAAAAACCTAAATTACCCAAACTGTGAACATACTTTACAGACACTGTCCCAAGGAAGCTATATAAAAAATTTTAACTGAATCTGACCAGTTTCGTCAGAGAAGATGTTTGAAGAAATTCCTAACAAATACGACGCTGGACACAGTGCCGTCACAATAGCTCAGCCGGTGAGCTACAACTAAATAATGATATGGAAATAATTAGAAAACTGATTTTATTGTGACTGTCTATGATAAGAGTCCACTGGATGATGATGGAAAGTCATGTAATAAATACAATTAGCCAACATGATTATGAGTATAAGAGCAGAAAAGACTTGGAACAGAATCACAGTTTAAGACGCTGCCAAGGTGTGTGTGTGTGTGTGTGTGTGTAGGTGTGTGTGTGTGTGTGTGTGTGACAGAATGAATAGTGGTCACTGCTGTTGTCGCAGAGTGAGGATGTGTGTGCCTGATACCACCAAGACGATATGGTGGTTATCAAATAATGAGTTAGGTATTGTGTGATATGGTGTGTGTCTGTGTACATAAAGTGGTTTGTTGTGTGTATATGTGTGTTTCTTACCGTGGCCTGTGTGGAGCTCTCCTGCAGGTCCCAGAGTAGTGCGTGGTTATCAGCCAATGAAATCACACGCTTGCCGTCCCCCATGGGCTCCCACAGGACGCTGTAAATACACAAAGATACAAATACATACACAAAGTCAGAGTCTATTAGAACATGTGCTGATCATACACGCATACAGACTAATCCACAAATGGTGTGGACACAGGGGAAAGGTGCATTATCTGATAAGAACAGAACCTGGGATATCAATTGATTTGCATTTGCACACACTCTCAGATGTGGGATAATGCAGATGTTTACTACATGTGGAAAGTCAACAAGGGCCGCAACAATTATTCAGAAGCAACGCTGTACTGGTATTTCATATGTAAAGTGTTCTTAAAGGGTAGTATTTAATTCAATGGTATGATGATGGTGGCGAGAGTTCATCACAGAGAATAAAATTGTGGACTTCTACATATGGAATTGACGGTAACAGTGTTATACTGATGTGTTTTCAGACAAGGATGGTCTACGATCAATAAGCTGTATCATGCTTTCACTGGAGTGGTTGTAAATATTTTTTTTTAATTTGGGGGAAATTATTTTTTTTCCTTTCTTTATATGAAGGAGCCAGGAAGATTACAGTTTTTTTCCTGACAGACAAGACACACTTTCTGAAACCATTCAACATTTTCTGAAAAGTACAAACACATTCTCAAAACATGATTTTCATCTACAAGCGATTTTGACTTTCCACTCGAAATTACACTTTACCTTCACAACACATAAAATCAATCAAAAACACACAGTACATCACTGTCTCTTAGACACTATCAGATAAATACAAAACACAATTTTTCTTCTGAAATCAGTATTTTGAGAATCCTGTACGCAGCTTTTAGACAACATTAAGTCACACTAGCAACTTTAAAATCACACATTTTTCCAACATCTTATATCTAGATCCTATGTGAAATAGTAAAGTACAGATGTGAAGATATCAGGAAAAAATCCATCTTTCAAAAAATATTTTTACAGTACATTACTCAAAACAAATCTAAGTCCACTCTTATTCCAGTTACTCATCAGTTGTCTTCACATTAACGGTCTTCCCTTCTATCTACATCCACACATTTCATCACCATCACTCAGGATGTTCTCCCTGGTTGGGCAGCGGAGGAAACATGTCCTGGTATGTCTAATTCAGCATTGGATTCTTCTATGAACACAACCCTACAGGCATCCTCCATGGAAATCGTGAGGTTTTCTCTTCTATAGGGGTTTCTGTCATAAACTCTCCACTGTCATGCAGAGAAAAGTTCCTCTATTACACTGAGGAACAGGGAATATGCAGGTAAAAAGGTTGGTGAATGCAGAGTGGTCAAAGCGTGAACCAGAGCACCCGATGGAAACTGGCATTAGGGTGTCTCTCAATGTCAAATTTGGCGAGTATGGTCTTGGTAAAAACGGTCCAAGAGAATAGACTCCTAAAGAACGCAAGTCTCAGTTGGTGCTTGAGAACTTTCCTTCTTAGCTCTGCTGTATTTCTGTCATTGGCTCCTTAACGTATTCCTGCAATCTACCTCAATATGTGACTCAAATTGATTTCAAAACATTTGCACAACTATTTACATGTCATTTATATATTTTTTCATGTTTGTTTTTCCAAACATATCACATCATCACACATCTCACATTAAAATCAGAACCCTGGTAAATTACCCGCCTGCCCACTTACCCATAACAAGAAGGGGGTCTTTCTGTCAATATAGTGGCTTTTTTATCCCCCCCACACACACAGACTTGAGTTCCTCTTGATGACATTTATATATTTTTTTTTTATACATTTTGTATATTCGTCAAAACTGGACACATTTCGTTAAATCCCATATCGTCATAATAAAATATTTTGTCAATATTCTACCTCTCACACATGTTCCGACATTGTATCATATCATCTAATGACAGACATCTACTCAGTAAAACATTTCTGATGTAAGTTGTCACAGAAGCTGCTATTGCCTTTGAGAGTAAATTGACAGTAGCATAAAATGCTTCTCAGGATATTTCCAAGCCAAGTCTACATGAGTCACCAACCAGTGCATTTTTGGTTTAAGATAGCAGACTAGAAAAACATCCAGGAAGTCCATCTGATCTTGGTTTATGTGAACTTTTAAATGCAACAGTACTTGGTCCTAAACTGATGGCAAGATCACAAGAACAAACAAGAACACATATCAAGAAATGTATTATCGCAGATGATGACGCACTGTCAGTGCTCTGCTTCCTTTTACTGTTGAAGTTGTTGGTAATGCAGTTGGTTTTAGTGTTATGTTGTGGGCCCAAAGTGGCATGGTAGTGGAGTGGTTATTAAAGCACAAAGAATCACGGTGTCTCTTCTCAGATATTGAACCTCGATAGTGGAATGGGTGACCAGTGATTCCCTTCTGTGATTTATGAGGTTTAATCCAGCTTCGTTCTTATGCAACTGCCATCTTTCAATTTCATAAGTCATTTGTCTCAAGCTGCTTTGCCCACATTTAGGGTTAGGACCCAAAACTGGTTGTGGACATGGTTTTATTGCATCACCAATTGGCAGAGTAAAGTACAAAACAGGTTGTCCACAAATTCTCTTTACATTTTAAAACATTTATTAGAAAATCAACTGATGAGGTATGTTAATCAGATTTGTTCTATGTACTCAGTGGTTATCAAAGTTTTTAATCACAATGTGGGATCATTGAATCATTGGTCCAGTTTTCTTCAATGACTGATCAATTACTGCAAATGTTTCCCTTGACCTTTTGACTGAATATGTGTCACCACAACTGAAGGACCTTCAGCCAACCATCATTTTCCAGGTAGATGGTGTAACATCACATTGGGGACTGCATGCTAGTGAGTTCCTAAATCAAACATTTCCAGATTGGTGGTTTGGAAGGGATGGTCCAATTCCCTGGACACCTTGTTCACCAGGTATCACTGCCCTGGATTTCTTTCTACGGGGTTACGTTAAAGGTATCATGTATCGAACAAAGATAAAGGACATCAACGACCGGAGGGCATTGACATGAGGCTATGATACAGCCAACATGGAAACAAATCCAGTACCATCTGGATGTGCAAAGCCATGTGAAATGCAAAGGAGAAACCTTATTCATAAAAGACAGTTTCAGTGAAAGAAAAGACAGTAACAGATGAGAAAAGATGAAACAAGACAAAAACAGCATAAAGGATGAAACATGGCATAAAAGATGCAACAAGACAAAAACAACACAACAAAAAATGGAAAAACAAGGTAACAAAGATGAAAATGATGCAAAGGATGTAAAGATGTAAGGAGTCAGACGGAGTTGTGTTTCTTTGTGTATGTTAGCATTTGGATTGTTTTTTCATGTGACATATTTTTGTAATTTTGTGCCCTAAGGAGACATAAAAATTGATTTTTGGGGGGGAGTTTCAAGCTGGCAAAGTTTTGGAAAGCATGTGCAAAAAAACAGGTTTTATCTATATGAATCACACTCATCTAATGATTGGTAGGTGATTAAATGTTCTTTAAGTTTGCACAGAAAAATCTATCACCATTTGGTTTAACCTTCACTCAACTGAACACCATTTTTCCAACACAATGGTAGAAATATCAAGGGGAGAATATTTTTTATTGTTCTTGACAGTTTGATTTCGAACTTTGTGTTGTGTGATTAGAGCCACGTATGATCCACATGTATTTTGTGATGTAGAACAGAAAGACAAATTCAACTACTACCAGTGTGAACGGAGTCTTCTTCTATGGTTAAAACACATGGATATATGGTCTAAACTCTCAAAAAGCAGACTGTTTATGGCTTTGTGTTTATGCCAGGGGAAAGGTGTGCTCTTTGAATCTGGATAATAATAACTTAAGCGAGTTGTGCTGGTTGCATTTGTTTGCTGAATAAATATATAGAGCATGGAATGATTCACTTGATTTTGGCATAGGTTGGCAAAGACACAAATACTTTGAAAACATGTGAACTGTGCTTGCATTTAGGAGAAAATTAAGAATGTTTTGTTGCATGTGTGTTGAGTACAGGACTAGAGTCAGTGTTGAGCAGCATTAGCTATTTCTGTCTAAAGTCGTCCTATTGACGCATTGAGCCTGTTTACAAAACCAGAAACATCCTAGTGACGGTAGACGTACACTTCCTGTTATTGTCTTCTACTCACGTTTGACTACGTAACTTCGTTCTATGATTTTAATTGTGTTTACACATCTGTAGACGTAAAAGAACGAAATAAATCAGATTAACCTGTATACATGCAGGAAGAAATGGAAGTATTTGGGAGAAATCCAGATGTGTTAATCCAATTTCTCATAATAATTATATTACTGCTGTTATCTGGTAAAACATATCAGATTATCCAGTTTACATGATCCCTTGAATAATCTGATAACTCCAGGAATCAGATAATGATCGGAGTATTAGTATGCGTGTAAACGGGCTCAGTGTTTCTTGTTTAATCCATGTGAAAACAGAAAAATATGCTGTTTTTTAAGGTGAGTAATTTGCCTTTTCTAAACATCACATAGATGCACCATTAAAATATTAAATATGTGCACACCGACACTATTAAATACATTTCATGGTGTACATTACATATGTAATGCTATCACATTTAGATAACGTAATTTAGAATTCAAGTGAAGTAGATGAAGGCTGTAGATTTGAAGGGAGAGAAAGGATGTAGCTGTTCATCACATACAGGGCTACCAAACTCTAACTGAACTACTTAAATACTAGGGAATATTGGAAAATGTCTTGTTGTTTGATACCATTTGGGTAAATCTAATCAGTAACAATACACAGATTTTATATACTTGCATTCATAATATTAACAGATAACTTCAAGTTCTAAGCTCCGTTATCCATGTTGTTTTTATGGCGCTTTGAGCAGGAGGTCAGTTAATCAGCTAATATTTCCCGAACCCATCTTACTAATACTGACAATGACAATGCCCTATGTGCTGGCCACTTTAGTAGGTACACCTGGTACTACCAAGATGTTCCTAATAAAATGGCCGGTGATACTGGATAACTGGTGTGTAGACTGAACATCTATGTCAAAGTAAAAACAACTAAATAATGACCGATTTATTTACTATCTCTAAAAAAATAAAACAAAAACAAAACTGGGATCCCATAAAGTCAGTATTTTTGTTTAGAAGCCTAATATTAGCAATTGGCACCACCTTTTGCCATTATTGATAGTTTGCAAAATGTCTACTGTTTAGTCAGTCTGTAGTAAACAGGTTTACTTTAATAGGTGGATAAAAATAAAAAAAAGGTGAAAAATATACCTAATGTACTGTAATATTCTTTTTTTCCTGATTTTAAAAAAAAAGTATCATTCAGTCACTGGTTCAGAAGTCACAGTAGACAGATCAATACTGGTATGGTGTGTTTTGTATGTTTTTTCAACAATAACCAGGCTTTGTCACGTGGGTATCAGATGGACTGTGATTGGTCCACTTATTGGGCTACAGGAGCTTTCATTTCTTAGAAATCTGGACTGATCCCCCTCTCGCTGTATACATGTTTAACAATGAAATGACTCCTTGCATCAGCCACAAAACCATCTCAATCAAGGCTGCTATCACTACAGCTAGTCAAAGGAACTTGTTGTTACTTGATTTTTACCGTCAGGTTACTAAGAACGTTAATTAGCACAAATAAGACTGCAGCAGCTAATCAATAACTGGCAGACGAAGTGACAATAGAATCCGACTGAGCCGTGCATGCTCCGAGCCGAGTGCTTATTGGCAAATCCAGCACCCCAATTCTGTCAATCTAGTGCTCAAACGCAGCAGTGGGATACAGAGTTGCCCCACTGGTGTTAAAGAAGTGGTAGCTTTTACTGTGAATTTAGCTTTGATTCTTCCCTACATATGACTCTTTGCACAGTATTGATTCCTCACTGCATGCTTCTTGGAGTTTTGATTCTGCGCTGCGCTCTACTTAAAGTATGCATTCTGTGACCGAGCCCTGGGGACTTAACTGGAGCTGACACTCTGGAGCCTAAATTGTCACTCTATAATTCCCTTTCTGTTGATTGGTTCATACGTATGTTTTGTTGGTTTGCTTTCCTTTGCTTAAATTTGTTTTGCAGATAAATGAAGGCAGAGACACAGGATAAGAAAAAGGATGCAATCCAAGTGAGACAGCACTCGAAAAGCAATACGTCTGTACAGTCAGAGACCCAACCTTGGTCTGGAAAAGCTGCCATGTGCTTGTTAAGGTTTTGACTTAGTGTGACTTTTCGGTTTGAGAAAAAAAAAATTAAAATCTGTGACTAATCTGGGTTAAAGGATGTAAAATGTCAAAGAGGTGCAGGCATGGTCTGACTGAAGGTTTGGATTACTGAGCTCGTCACAGCTCCCAAGCTGCTGTCATTAGAGGTTTACAAAATGATGCCATTTATTTAAGGACTTCATCAATTAGACAACTCCATTTTGTTGGACTCATTTGTCAACGTGAAGCAGTTGCAACAATGCCAGTGCCTGAGAGCGAGTGTGTGTTACAGGAGGTAGAGTGTTTGTGCGAGATAAAAGAAATGACGCAGGAGGGGAGGGAAGAGACAAAGTTAAAGTTTGCTTTTGGATTTAATCCAAGTTTCAAATATGCATAGTCCTATTAGAAAAGCTGGAGCAGGGGAAGGGCGAGAGAGGGAGAACGCCAAAGAGAGAGAGGGAATGTCGAAGAGAGGTAGAGGAGGGAGAGGAGGAGAGTAGTGTTTATAAGGGCTGTAAATTCACGGCTGCTGAGGGACAGCTTTTACTGCCCTCCTGAGGAGCAGGAAGTCATGGGCTTTGGATGTACAGCCTCACACGCACAACCGGGCTTGTATTCATCATTTAAGAGGACACGGCATCGACTTGCATTCCCTGCCTTCAGACTTGACATAACCTTAAACTACAAGGGCACTCCAACCGCACATACCTCCACCAAGGCGCCACAGGCCTGGAAATCAAAAGCACTACCTTGTAATGCAAGAAAAACCACAGCTCCTGCAAATTATAAGTATCTTCTCCAAATCCCAGAGGGTTCATCCTTGGCCGATGTCCTGCCCTTTCACTGAGTTTTAAGAAATTTGACGCAGACATTTTTGCTTGATCCTGTTACTTATCTAAACGCGCTATAATATAGACTACAGGCTGACACCACTTCAAAGACTACCATAGTGGTGTTATCTCGACCTGCGTACAGGGTTTCAATTAGGCAGAGGATGGTGATGAAATGCTGCTCCCTTCTAATATAGAGTTAATTTTTAAAAGGTATTTTCATTTCGACTAGGTTTCATGTTTTTCTTCCATCTTGCAGTTAGTTTTGCTTTAACAATGCAATTTTAACAACTTTGCATGACGTACCTATGGCCTGTACTCATCATCTACATTTGCTGCTTCGACCAGTGTTTGATATTGATTTGTTTCTAGACAGGTTTGCATCTGACTTCTGTACGCTGTCATTAACTCATTTTTAACTTTGTCATTTTTTTCATCATTATTAAATAATAAGGAGGTCTAAGTTTTTCAACAATAGAATAGAATAGAATAGAATAGAATAGAATGCCTTTATTGTCACTATACACATGTACAATGAAATTTAAAAAGCAGCTCCTTCAGTGCAATATATACGTAGAATAAACAGCGTTATAAAAAAACTTCTAAAAGTGTCTTCACAATGTAAATTAATCTAATTATCAGTTTGTCAGACCAGATGGATATTTCACACTACATTGAAAATGTGATTCAGATAAAACCGAAAATTCTGGAAGTTCAGATCAAATGAGCAAGATGTAAAAAAAAAAAACAAAACATGCTTAATATCCCTATTAAGTAAACACTGAATTGTTAAAACACGTTAAATCAAACTAAAGCTAAAAATCTAAATCTGCTAAACAAACCCCCCCAAAAAAATCCAAAACAAAACAAAACAAAAAACTGTAACATTATCTAGTCAGGGCTTTTTTTTTTAACACAATAAAATTACAATTTAGAAATTAAAATTATTCATCATTGACCTTTTGTCAACTTAAAAGTGTTTTCCATCTACTTCCTGCATGTACTTCCCACTACATCTCTATAAAGTAATGTGAAAAAGAGGGAATAACCAACTATTAAAACTGCAGATCTGATGGATACTCAACTTGGCTAACTTCAGCTACTCTGTGCTAGTTTTGGTAAATGCTGAAATGCATTTTTGCACAAGGGGACAGTAAAGTCACACTGTTTATGTCCACTGAGGAATAACTAAAAAAAGAAAAGTCACTGTTTGAGCATATGTACATGAGGCATGTACAGGAATGCAGGTATTGTATTATGGTAGACTTTAGCCACACCAATTACAGAATGGTGTGAACAGATTTATGTTCCTACACCGTATGTGATTAATACACACACCTTGGTCTACAGCTCATAGACCTTATAGATGGAGACTGCAGCGCATCAGATAACACCTCTTTCTTTTTCCTCTCTTGTGCTCACTCTCACATACACACCCATTCCAAACACATACATCAGCACAACATAGGGCCAATTAAAATATACTCACCACTTTGGGATTTACACACCGTATGCTTCCCTATAGTATCAATTAAATCATGCAACAGAGGGAGCGTGAGGGAGAGGCGAGACAGTAAGGTGTACGGTCTCTCTTATTGCCTCGCCTTTCCTATTAAAGAATGTAAGTTATGTGCATTTGACCTTGAGCTCTGCAACAAGCTGGCACGCTGCCTACTGGAATAGTATGTAAATACTGTCGAGGAGAGCTGTGGAGGTTTTACAGCCCCATATATCTAAGTCTAGGACAGAGATGCATTCCTCTCTCTCTTTGTCTCTCCCTATGTCTCTCGCCCATCAGATTGTTCCTTTGCTTTGCTGTGCTTTGCATCCACATGAGTTTAATCCCAGCTTTCTCATATACAAAACCAACAACCAACACAAACAGTGTGTGCCTTTCCTCCTTCTGGATGAGATGTTTGCGTGGATAAAGGGACGCCAAGGGCAGAATGTGATTATATAAATGTGTGTGTGCGCTACTGGGTGTGAGAAAGATAGAGAACATTTCTTTAAAGAGGCATTAGTATTGTAGTAACGAATCCTGAGGTTAAAGGATTTCTTACCGCTTGGCTCCCCTAGATTTGTATTTTTGGTCATCATTTTTTATTGATTGCTGGAACTGTAAGCCTAGCAACAGTGTTATGATGAAGTCCAACTCAAGTTTCATCTGATTATTTAAGTAAATTTTATAAAATGAAAGTGGACTCTCCAAAATATTGAAGATAACCCCTCATTGAAATACCAAATTGTGTTTTCATTAGTCTCTACCAATGCGAGAGGTCAAAGTTTTAGCAGGAAATCTGGATTTAAAATGTTTGGGTATTTTGTAGACAGTTTGCGTTACTGTTCACCTTTGTTTTCTGAATAAGATCTGATTGACTCTTGACACAGTATTTAGGATTTAGTTTGGTTCTTGTATGAATGTATGTAGGTAGTAAAACATTAATCAACCAGCTGTTGTCTATGAATTGAACCACAACCAAAACTTCGAAGCATGACCTGACCTGCAGCCATGGGAAACAATACATGTGACCGACTCTACTTAAGTTGTGTTTCTTTAAGTACAGGTAAAATTATAACCCTAACATTATCACTTTGAGAGACAATGTAGTAAACATGAAATTTTCTCAGACATAGCATATTGTCCTTCGGCAAAAACTGGTATCTTTAATTTCAGCATAATGTAATTCAAGTGGTCTAAGAGGAAATAAACTCCTGCATCTCATTTTGGCAGCTTTATGCATCAAATGCTGCAGTAGCAACTGATAATAAACAAAAGGATATGAGCACAGCAGTTATGAATTTGTGTGCAGAAGGTTTTTTGCATCAGTCAGCTGATACATGTGTGTCACATGTCAAAAACCTCTAATTTTAATGTTTGGTAAAACTGTGTGAGTTCAAGTAATTTGTGAGAATCTAATGCTGGTTTCTCAGGGCGATGCAGAGAAAATGATCCAATAACACAGGTCTGAGGCGGTGTGAACAGAAGTTGGAATACGTGTGAGCAAAGTTTCTCCAATGATTCCACAACCTCAGATCAGGTAGTTTCACAAGCAACATACATATTCACATGGTCTGCACCCTTTGGCTGAATGCATGCAATTTCACACAGAAAATGTAAAATAAAAAGTTAAATACAGTTTAAAAAAAAAAAAAAAAAAAGACTAAAAGCTGGCATGAACTACACGGCAGATGATGATTAAACTGTAAAATATACAAACATTTTAGTTTCAGAGATGTTTTTGCTTTATTTGAATACCTCTTCTTCTCAATATTAATTTTAAGTGGGAGCATTGCCCTCTATGTCTGTATTCATATTTCATTTTTGGATTTGGACAGAGGACTGAGAGCTGCAGATGGAAGCTGGGTATTTTCTGTGTTTTCCACTGATTTCCATCCCCTGCAGCATTAAATAAATTAAATAAAAGTGGTCACCAGAGCGACAAATAAAATGTGTTGTAGTGCGCTTCACAACATCATTTTTCACCATCTTTAGCAGCATCTCATGTTTCTAAGAGAGAATGAAAATTTGTAAATGTTTCAGCATTCATCTTTTGTGCACTGCCCATGAAATAACTGACCACTGCCAATTATCTCACAGTAGAAAGAGAATGACTAACTTTTCTACAGCTAAATCATAATTATCTACTAAAGCAGATTCAGTTTTTTAAACTTATTGTTCATGCTTTGCACCACTATGATCTTGATTAAGAACAAAAAACAAAAGACCATGAACTTTAGTGCAACTGACAACCCCCACCTCACACATATACTGGTAGACTGCATGAGAGCCCACTACTGGGTTCCAATTGATTGGGATTTGGGGACCCTCACTGTAAAAATCACGCTCAGTGATCACTAAGATATTGGCCCACAAACACACACTAACCCCCCTCCCAAACACAGACACACACACAAAACATCGATGCTAACATTTTATACTGTATGGTGTACAAAGCCAGACCAGTCAGTACAGTCAGTCGAAGACTCAAAACGTTTGACTCCAAATGATCACACAATAATACACATGACTGCATTCATGCACGTGTGCACAAACACACTCAGTCACGAGCACACAAACACCTCCTACCCCCTCCTGTCACACCCCACTTTAGAAAATCAACCTTGTTGCCTTTTGCGCTTTACAATTCCCTCCTAGAGCTCTGATTGGCTCAAATGGCTCCACGGGAATCGATTCGCTCAACTGGCACGGCTCCCAATCGAAGCCAAGTGCAAGCAGACGAAGAAGAAGAAAAAGAAAAAAGAAAGAAGGAAAAAAACAGTGACGGTACACACACATTCAAACCACAAAACATGATTTTTCCTCAGCTTTGTTCAGCCCCGTTTTGGAGAAAGGGGAGATCTATTTTGCTGAATATTTTCATTCCAAGCACGCTTCACAACAGGGCACGGGCTCAAATGTTTGCCCACCCAAACAATTAGGGGATTTGGAGGAAGGAGAAAGTGTTATTGTAGTAGGAGTGGAGGGACACCAGTGACCGAGCACGCAGAAAACCAGAAAACACACATGAAGGATGTGGGTTGCACACTGGCAGATACGCTACAGTGGACGCAAACACACACATAGGCAGGTGAACAAACACATATCACACAGAAAAAACCTCATAAGAATACAAACTCCAATCTCTTCACTCTGTCAAACATGTGTGGACACACACACAGAGACTGGTGCGAGCTGGCAGTATTATCTAAGTGAGTGGATGAGTGTGTGTGTGTTTGGTGTGTCATGAAGAGATGGAGGAGGTGGGCAGCAGACCAAAGCCATCCATCTAGAGAAGCCAATAGTGCACAGCATAGACTACAGGCTTCACAGCACCAAAAGTACACTCCTGCCACACACACAAACACAAAGGCACACATATACACAGTGTGGTGCCCTTGTGAGGGTTGCAACTCTCTGGGTGTTAAGATGGTGGAGTCCAGAGCCATCAATCTTTACCCAGCAGCCTTGCTTGACCTGCCCTCTAACACACACACACACACACACACACACACACACACACACACACACACACACACACACACACACACACACACACAAAACCCTGAAAACTACAAATCAAGTAGATGAGTAAGGCAATCAACATGAACAACATTATCTGTTCAGATGTCTTCAATATCTGTAAAAGCCATAATAATCCTTCACCTCTCTTTGGTCAGGATCATGCTGTGTTCACCTGCTTTGTTTTGAGTGTGTACATTCCAGTGTTTCATTTGTGTCTTCTGTGTTTGCCTGGGGGTCTTGAGTGTTGTTTACTCTTGGTGAATGGTTATCTGTTGGCCTGAACCAAAAGCTGTGTGCTTATCAGATGGAAAACCACTGTTACAAAATACAAAATCTGTGTTGATAGTAACTGACTTGGTCTTTTTGAGTCAAAGCTACTGATCAGTATAATTACACGTGTCTAGTATTGCAGGCGTTAATCACTGAGCCTTCATGACCAGAGGTGTCTGGAAGTAGTTAGGTCATCAAATTAAAATACTTGTTTACAGAGTCAGGTAGTAGGGGACAAAGTGCACTAATGTAAATGATTGAGGGTTCAGGATTGTTTTAGGGTTATGGTAGGGTCGGCCTTGGCTAAAGTTTGGTTGGGTTAAGGGTTGGTGATAGTTATGGGCATAGTTACCTTCAGGAAATGGACATGACATATTGTAATATCCTCTAGAGTGATGGAGACATGACAGTGCATATATCCTCGTTGGCAGATGATGCTGTTTTTGCTCATTGTAGCCTGAAGGTGCTCAGCTGTTTGAACAGTGATGAAATTCCGTGTGTTTGCCTGTCATGAACAAAGCAACAAACCCTGCATTTTCTAAACCAA
The DNA here is from genome assembly GCA_029814465.1 of Ostorhinchus cyanosoma. Classification (NCBI taxonomy): domain Eukaryota; kingdom Metazoa; phylum Chordata; class Actinopteri; order Kurtiformes; family Apogonidae; genus Ostorhinchus; species Ostorhinchus cyanosoma. The sequence continues at coordinate 4,609,934 of JAPTYQ010000016.1, read as the reverse complement.
CAATCAGACACTCTGCCTCCAGAGAGGACTGCATTTAAAAGCACTCAGCTGCAGTCTTTCAGCATGCTAAAAAAAAACGTCAACCGTGCACCAATTCATGCAAAATATATAGTGTTGTTTTGAGTTGCTACTTTTCTAATAAAAGCAGGGTGGGGGCTTAGTCTGAACATTGGGTTGGACACATTAAACAGGGGTCTGGGCATCCACTCCAGGACATTTGGAGCATCTTCATTTAGATTCTGTTAAATTTTCAGTTTTTAGTTTATGGAGACAAATTGTAGTCCACTTTATGAAATTTAGCACATACACATGTTTCTGGCAACAGCAGACTGATCTGATAACTCTTATAATCTGATAAAGTATGAAAACATATCTGATACAACAGGTCGTGTACACTGACATATTAAATATAAAACAAGATAGAATGCTCTGCTTCTTTTCCATGTGTATTAGTGAGTAATGTAACATACTGCACCACTGGCTAAGTTCAATTCAAATTCACTTCATTTTATGAAAACATGGCTAACATTACTCAAACTTCTAACAAAAGTCATAGCTTTTGACAAAATCTGCAAACATTTTGATGTGTAATTTCTGTCTTCACAGGGTGAGCTACATGCCAAAATATGTATGGAAAGAGAAGAAGAAGAAAAGAAAAATCATATTGAGCAATAATTTGCATGCTTAGGCTTATAAATTGTATAGGCATATAGCAAATGAACAAAATAAAATAAAGGGATACACCTAATGAAAATCAGGTTTAAAAATATCATGTGTAAATTGTGTTAAATAGAGATAACATCTGATCACATTCATGCATGATTCAATTTCCACATACTGCTTTAACCATTTTTTAAAAAAAAAAAAATAAATAAATAAATAATAATTTCCCAGTTTTCAAGGGTGCCTGTATTGTCAGTGCATGTCCAAATATATTAAGTATGAAATAACATACAGGAGATAAGCCTCACATTGTATCTTCTTGCTTCATATTACCATCTCTTTGTCTTCTCTGTTAGCATCTCCTCAAAATCTGATCTGTGTATCACAACCTTTACAAGAAAGCAAGCAGTGAAAGTCAGGTCAGAGGAGGATGTCTGTCAGCTGGACTGCTGCTTTCAGCCCACATCCTCCCCAAGGTGTTAGAATTAAGCTGACATGGCTGACAGGTAGGTATGACATGAGCAGCATCAGATGGAGACACTGCTCCGGGCATACATCTTCTGTGGCATCTTTGAGCTCAAAGACAGGAGCTGGAGTTGTTGAGCATTGTTTCTGACTGACACTGAGGGTACTGTAATCAAATTGTGTCCACCAAGTGTAAGAATTTGTATTGAATATTTGTGTCCCTGGTGCAGCATGTCAGATCTAATCTGTGATCTGTGTTAAATGGTCTGATGACTCCTTTAACAATAACAGATAATTTTACTGTGATTCCTGTTTCTGATGTTTGAAATATTTTGGGGATTATGTAAATTCAGACTAATTAAAACTGCAGGAGGGAACTCACATACTAGCAGCTCTAAAACTCCAAGCAGTTCCAAAAAACTTGAAAATACTGTACAGAAATCCTGTAATGCAGGGGTCTGCAACCCTAGTCCTAGAGAGCCGCTATCCTGCATGTTTTAGATGTATCCCTCTTCCTACACACCTGCTTCAAATGATCAGCCTATCATCAAGCTCTGCAG
>JAPTYQ010000016.1:4582450-4598616 GCA_029814465.1 Ostorhinchus cyanosoma | reverse complement strand
AACAATGTAATGGCTTCCAGGTGTGATGGAAGAGGGAAATATCTAAAACATGCAGGACACCAGCCCTCGAGGACCAGGAATGCCCACCCTTGTATTAGTGTGTGCATGTGTGGACGAATATGGAGCTGCGACATTTACTGAATGAATGAATGAATAACCACAAATACTGCACTATATAGAAACATCAACAGAGAACACTATATATGAAGAGCTATAAGAACAAATGTTACACAATGGCAAATGACAAAGCCAAGGCCACAAGTCACTGATATAAAGCTTGAAACAATGGCATATGGTTTTCATGACTCAGGTAACATGTTTTTGTATAAAATAGGATGTAGGCTAATTGTGTCAAACCATGAGGATGATCATGATATAGAACCAACTCGTATACAGTCTAAGAAGAAAAATATACACCAAGTTAACTCATTTGCAATTTCTGTAATGTTCCTTTAATGTAAATAGAAAAAAATAGGGATAGTTCATGTGAAGTTACTCACTGAAACGATTTTGTTAGAAAAGTAAAGTTGGACCCAGGTGTTTTTAGGCATATTTTTAAACTCTGACAGATGAAGCCAGCTGTTTCCCAAGGTTCCTACATCCAGGGGTCATCAACTACATTCACAAAGAGCCCGAATTTTTCCAAGAAGACACTTTGGGGGCTAGACATTGTAAATAATAATAATAATAAAAAAAACATTAAAAACCCCATAAAACTCACCTTTCACTCTTTATTATTTTCATTGCTCTAGAAAACTATGCCTGTGTTTACAGATTCTTCTGAGACCTCCACCAAGGACTCACTGAGGTGTGAGGGAGGATATTTGTAGAATGCTGTTCTGATATAGGAAATCATTTTAAACTGGGTTTGGGGATCATACAGCGACCTGATTGGTGAAAAATCTTGCATTGAAATGTGGTTATTCACTAATAATATCATTCATTATGACAAGCAATAATGTCATAAATGATATAATATAAAGAGCTCAATGAGGAGGAGTTTCAGGTTAACCTGTTTTATTGTCCCCATGGAACATGGATGTCAAACATAAGGCCCGCAGGCCAAAACCGGCCCGCCAAAGGTTCCAGTCTGGCTGCAGAACGAATTTGCCAAGTGCAATAATTACATTTAAGAAAGTAACAGTCAAGGGAGTCGAACTCATGTTAGTTCCAAATTCAAAAATTTTAACAATATCATAACTCTTCCTAAATTTGTTGTCTTTATAGATCTACTGTAATCTGTAAATTTTTATGCACATGTAAAAATGATAAATTGAGGAATAGTATTGTTAAAATTGCATTTATTTTTCTTAATTTCAGGTTTTTCAGACATCACATTTTTTTGAGAAAGGCTAATTTGTAAATGTACACAATTTCATAATTAGTACTGTTTTGGAGTAAAACAACGTGGAAAAATCAGAGTTCTGATTATTTATAGGCTATTATGCTGTTATTTTACTGCTCTTGCCATTTGAGCTCAAATTGGGCTAAATGTGGCCCCTTAACTAAAATGACTTTGACAACCCTGCCATGAGTTAATTTGGTCTCTGTATTGTATCAAACATGATACACACATAAAGTATCTAGTGTTAGCAATTAGCATTAGCACACAGCGCACACATTAGGGGCAGTGAGCCCATTCAGGGACCATCTTCACCAACATGAAGGTCAGTTTCTATGCTTAGATTCACACGTGATAGGTACAGTAATGCCATCTACAGTACTGCTACGGGGGCAGCTGTGGCTCAGTTGGTAGAGCGGGTCGGCGGTTCAAATCCTGGCTCCAGCTGTCCATATATCGAAGTGTCCTTGGGCAAGACACTGAACCCTAAATTGCTCCCAGCAGGGTCTGGTAGCGCCTTGCATGGCAGCAGCTGCCTACTGGTGTATGAGTGTGTGTGTGTGTGTGTGCGTGCGTGTGTGTGTATGGGTGAATGTGAGGAATTGTAAAGCGCTTTGGGCACTACGAAGGTGCATAAAATGTGGTATGTAAGTTCAGTCCATTTACTGAAGCATTCAAAAAACATTTTACTTACATTACAATGCTGAAGTACTTTTTCCTTAACCTTAGCAGATTTCACATCTTTCAAACATGCACGATTGCTGTACTTAGCATCACTGTATCTGGTTTGTGCAAAGTGTTTAATATTCAGCCATTCATTTCCATTTTATTTCAAGTTTTGAAGTGAAATTATAGGACAAATTAAAATGACTGAGTGCTGATATTATCTGGGAGATGTAAGAAAATGTGTGATGGCATTGAGAGACCTGGTTGAACATGTACATTCTATTCATTCTAGGCTTCCTTAATTGGTGTAAACTAATAAAGAAAGCCTTTAAATGCCTAATTTTCATCACTTAATCACTTGTTTCATTTTAACATCATATATAATATTTACAAGTTTAGCTTCTCCTATTACATAAAGTGAAGTAACTTTTGAAAACCACACATTTGCCACAAGATGCTTTAGAGTCTGAACAGTACATAGCACTTTCTACCCTTAGACCCTCCAAAGGAACATACTTAATAACAGAAAGCAGATTATTTTCATTACAGGAAGATACAAGATTAAAAGTACAACACTGGTAAACTGTAAGTACTCAGTTTAGCAGATTCATCACTGTAGCTTTAATCTCTGTTGGATGCTTCTCTTTGTGCATGTTAACTCTTTTTCTAATTTCAACAGAACTTCAAAAATACAAGAGTCAGACTAACAAATTATTAGCAGTTATAGCTGACACAATTTAGTAAAAAAATACTGTGTGTATGTTTAATGTGAGTTCCTTGACCTACTGTAAAACAGAGGCCTTGGCTGAAAACACAATCACTTCTGTCTAAACTTTACAGCACACAAGTTCAACAAACAAGCTAAACTTTTATCCATAAGAAGTTAATAGAAACTCCTCCTCACTGAGCTCTTTTCATTAGATGGAAATCTATTCTATGAGGGCCCTCAAATGAATGCAGTTCAGGGCCCACAATGCAGTAAAACAGTGAGGGTCTCAAGGTTTGATCAGACAATTAATGGCGGTTTGTCCCATAAGAGAGACACTTACAGCACCTTGGGGGACCATTAATGGGGTTGCACTGGACAATAACTCCTGCTAGGCACTTCCACTCCCCTTGCCTGTACTACTTTTACAGGCTGAACAAGAGGATGAAAGGAGGGGGCGTGAGGAGGAGGAGGAGAAGAGCATCGGAGCGGCAGCATCCTTCAGCCACCTCAAAGTCAGCTAGGCGGCTATTAACCTTGGGTTGGACTGCATCGAGCAAAAAATTATTACGCAAAGTTATAATTTTATGGTGGTGGGGGAGCGGTACAAATAAATTCAGGCCGGCGGGACAGGGTAATTGGAGGGCCTAGTAATAGGGTCCCCCCGAATGAACCCAGGTGTGAGGGGAGAGAGAAGTTCCAGCCCTCCCTCAGGTGATTTATCCCTCATTCTTGCAGGCCTGGGGAGTGACTCATAGCCTTCAGCCACTTGGGCAGCAAGCCCAGCGCTTTTAATTATGTGTGGATGGTGGGAGGAATTGAGGCAGGAGGGAAGAGGGGGAGAGGGAGGGATAAAGCCAAGCTGGCTCGTGGCCCCCACTTCAGGGGCCTCTCTACGCTAAAGCTCTTTAGCCGCACAGATGACAGTAAGCGGGGCGGAGGAGTAGCAAGCGGGTGAGAGGTGCCAAGCTCGAGCGCTTTATCTCGTTAGCAGCCTTAAATGCCATGCCGACGCGCCCTCCGATCTGTCATTCCAGCTATTGGTCTCTGAGGGATTTGAGAGGTGCTCGGAGAGTTAAGAGAGACATTTCCACCCTGCATTATGCTTAATGGGAGGTGGAGAGGCCAGGAGGCTTACGGATACAGCAGAAGCTATCAGGGCTGAAATGCCAATCGAAAAAACATTTTTCATATTGCAAGTTCAAACTCAGACGAGCTCGGCTAACCACTGTTGGCCAGCAAACTCGTGCAGAGTCGAAAAGACAATGAGTGTCATCACAAAGGCCACTGATTGAGCCCCTGACCTCAAAGATGAAGATGAATACTGATTAATATTAGCTTCTACAGCTTTATCAACTCTTACACTTTAATATCAGACACAAATGGCATGTCTATTATAATCTTTTAACACAATTTAACAACAGTTTGTTGAGTTTGTTTTCCTCGTAGGGCCAAGTATTGGACTTCAATAAATTTACAGAATTAATCAAATTACTTTTACACTACAGTGTATAGAACAATGACTGATATTTTTTTGCATCGTTTGATACCTAATTTCAATACAGCGTAAATCCCATCAGCACAGTCCATACAGTGTGCACAGATGGGTTTTATACAGTTTTATTAATTGAGGTTGTGGTAAACAGGTTTATGTTTTATGTTGTAAAACTGCTTTGACTCTATAAAAATGCAAATGAGTATCTTATCAAAAAAAAAAAAAAAAAGAATTGTTTAAGAACTGGCATTGAAGCCAGCGTACAGACTGGTAATTTGGTATGAACAATATTCTGATTCCATGTTTCTGCTGTTTCTTAATACTTTATTAAGTATTCAATTACATCAGCTACCATTAAGTCTGACCTAATAAAGTCTGGATCTGAAAGAGAAGCTGAGTATTACTTGTATATTTGGCATAATTTCACAGTGGGTGGAATCCAACACTCACATCGCGAGATGCGCTTCAAACAAAGTAGGCGGTACAATATGCCGAGCAGGCACATCAAAAGTAAAAGTTGTTCAAAGGTGGGACAAAAAGCAGCGTTCCACTGCTTCCGCTAGCTTCCTCTAAGGATTCAGTTTCTTTTCTCATCTTCGTAGTCTCAGCGTGATCATTTGTGGAAATGGGAAAACTGGTGAGCACCTCCAGATAGACTGCTCTCGATAGCTTTCAAGTTGTTGCGATGAATTGTGCAAACAAAAGGGACACGAGTAGTTTGATGAAAAGCAGAAAACAAAGCTTCAGAAAAAGATTCAAACATTGCCTGCTGTCTTAAAAGTTACATCTAAGGAGTAGCACCTCATTTTAAACATTAATAATGAAATGAAACTTGATTTCAGGGAGATAATATTTGATGGCACTGAAACTGAGCAGGTCTTCTCCTGTATGTATTTATGGAATTTATGTTCAAATGGAGCATCCATGTTGAGGGTCTGTCTACTACAGGCTTCCTCACACTGCAGTATTTAGTGTGGGAACAAAATTCATACTATTAACATTCTGAGTTGAAAAGCTTTATCGGTTCTTGAATGGCATCATGGTACAACTCCCTTCACACCACATGAGAATTGTTGTCAGACGTGCATGCAAAAATCCTGAAGGACCCTCAGACATTCTGTACTCAGTAAATGACTTGTAGAGGTAGACATTACAAAGCCTACAAATGTGACAGCAAGAGCTTAAAGCTTTCTTTTCTCCCAACTTTTTAGCGCTATTCAAAAAACAATCGGCTCAGTCCTTACTTATCTGGCTTTATGCATCACAAATTTAGATTTTCTTCATTTTTATGGCTATACTTTTTCCTTAGGCACATTTAATCTTAGACATATGCATATTGTATTTATCTCGATTAGTACTGTTGCCCACGCCAAATTTCTCTAACCACTGCAGTATATCTTTTCTCTTTTTATGGGGGTATGATTGTGGCTTATTGCTGGTTAAAGCCCACCCTGATTTCAGATGCCGCTAGAGGATGTGACAAACAGTTTATTTAAGACACTGACAGAATGTTGACAGAGACGAGAGATAACATGTCCCCAATGCTGCACTAGTAATGATCACAAATTTAAGTACTTTTCTTACACAACCATGACCAAACTTTTTTGCTGGGGTGGCTCAGACAAAATCAGACAACAATAACTACTTTAATTATGACGTAGATATGACTACGGTTCTAAGATTATGTTTACACAACCATAAAGAATTAGTCCCTTTAGTTTTCAGATCTGTGCTCATGCCAGAGTGGAGGAAAGTGTTAGGAGGAGTATATTAAGCTACTGACAGTGTGTAATAAGAAATCACACAGATCGACTGGGATGCATTGTCACCATTCCCAATAAGCTCTGTATTAGACTCGCTACACAAGACTTGGATTGAACTACGTCTGCATTCAGTGCCAGACCGTTTTCACACTGAAGTCTGCCAGAAAATAGGCTCGTTTTTTTGAGGCAGACATTTCTCTCCCTCTCATCCCTCTCCCTCTCTCACTCTCAGAGAGCTAATTATTTCTCCCCCCATTTAGAGCCAACTGTTTCTGTCATCTGTCTCTGTAATGACCTCTGCAAGATGTGCATGCATGCATGCATGCACACATTTTCAGTGTTTCTTCTTCTCTCTCACACACACACACATGCACGCACGCACGCACGCACACACACACGCACAAACACAATGACAGTACAAAAAGAAAACACAAACACTCACACACCCACTGCTTTCCAGAGAAACCACTGATACACACACAACATCGATACATATTCATCTGGTCATAGAATTCCATTTATTAATAAAGCCAGCACTGGGTTTTGTGCAGTTGCTGCTTTCTGGGGGCGAGTTTGAGGCTGTCTCTTGCCATTTGGGGTTTAAAGCACAGCTGAAGAGAGTGCTTCATAAATCAATTATCTCTTTTTACTGCAATTAATTTCTACTATTGAAAACAGTCCTGATAACAGATTAGTATGATAAATTATTTGTGTAGCAGAAATGCCAATCACTGTTCAGTTTCTTCTTCTCAGTTGTGAAAAATTATTGCATCTCTGTTTTACACGACCGTAAACATCTTTAAGGATAAGTCTGTTGATTTCCTGTTGTTTTGTTAATGTCAACAAATTCTATGAAAATACTAACATCAGCAATGACATTATCCTTCAAGTTTTATTGTCATCCATAACCTAATTTATCTCAATTGTTTGTGCCACAGAGCTCCACTGTTGATTAAAATACTGAACCTCGTCATTGGGTGACATATTTCTGCCTTGCAAAAGGAAAGGGAAAACTTGTTTATAACTGAACAGCACTGAGGTTAAAGAAAATATGTACTTCATAGTAAATGTGACAACTGTATCTTTATGACTGCTACTAAATAGTATGAATGCAAATGGAAAAAAAGTAAAATTAGTGACCTATGGATATAAAATTGTAACGACTAGATAAGACACCTACAAGATGCCTGCACAGACTACTGTCTAGAGACTGGGGTGGATAGGTTGAGGTAGGGGTGCAATAGCATGAAAAAACAAGACAAAGCAGACATCTGTCCAGTCTGACAAATCTACTGCTGAATCTATGCTTTAGCATTCATTCTGACAGAAGAACAACTCCAAAAGATTCTGAACAGAATGCTGAGGGCTCTCAACTCAAAAGTAGGTAGTAGTCAAAAGCTTTGCCATGACCATCAGATGTATATCTATGAGGTAAAACACAAAACTCTAGAGACTAGAGAGTAAAGATTTCCTTTATTTTCTTCTTTGTATCTGGAGCTCAGGAACATAAAAGGTGTGTGTTGTGGTTTTAGATGCATTTTAGCAGTCGAAACTGATTTTTCATTCAAGACTTCAGGTCAGCAAAAAAACCCAAAACAAAACAAAAACCAAAAACAAACCAAAGACAAAAACAAATCCCCTGACTAAAATCAAAACTGGCAGCTTTATTAAGCCTATGTATTTAGATATTTAGTTTAAACGCAGTAATTCTATTGTAGATACAAAGACAAGGGGCACAAGTTTGCCTACTTCAGAGGAGCACTGAATAAGATATGAAGTTTTGTCTCAAAAGGACAAAACTATAGCAACACTTGTGGTAAAAGGAGAGTCCAATAATACGTTGTTTTGTGGAGAATTTCCTTCTAATGCAGACATTCTTCATACAAACAGTTCTAATAGTTTTTACTTATTCTGAAATTAATTAACTGCACATGTCCAAACCATGATCTTAATGTCCCTCCAGTCTGACACTGGGCATCCATGAAAATTGTGATATCATATTGGTCTCTCTTCAAGAAATCTTCCAACCATCTCTGACTCTCATTTACATTTTAAAACTGAAAAGCAAAGCAAGGAGTTGTTGGGTCATGCTTTCAACATTTAAGAGATACTATGCCAATAACAAAACTCTTGTCTGCCTCTGACATGCAGCAGATTTAGTTTAAAGTCTGTGATTTTATAATGTCTTGATAATGCATTTTGTGAATCTTCTGGGAAATAAAAATCCATAAATACTTACTAACTGATTGTTTAAAAGAAAAAAGATAACCATGTGTTATCAATTTAATCTTTGTATATCTACAGTATCTTGAACAAGAATACAAATATAATTTAAACTAGAATACATACTTTGAATTCTTTGAAAATTATTTTGTGTATATATACATTGTAATGTACTTTAGATGGTCATTTGTATTTCACTATTATACATCAAGCATGTTGATGCCCACAGTTTTTTTTCCCCTGAGACCTGTACTGCAGCATTATGTTGCTCATTCCCTTTCAAAGTTAGTGACTACACGTTTTGCGGACATAAATTCTACCATTTTGACTCAATATGGCAGAAAACTTTCTGGGACACCTGAATAAAACAGATCCATCATTAATATTATTGGGGTCACCCTGGTTTATCCTGCAAGCAAAGCAAATTTGTCTGCTGTGATAAAAGTTTCTGGGTTGCTTCCATAAAGCTTCTTTTCCATGTAACTTTATCGTTAAAATGTCATAAATTCTATTTCTTACCTGGTTGTCAAATTTCAGCGACTGTGTGCCAACAAGGAAACGAATGGCATCAGTTTCAGCTGTTTGGGCAGTGAGTGCTCGAGCCTGCAATAAATTGCACATTTACATTTACATTCATAGTTTAGATACGAAGAAAGCAGTGAAAAGACGATAGCATGATACTGCAATCCTTCCCGTCAACCAAGAAAATATCAGAATAACATAAAAGAAACGCGTATATGTAACAGCAGCTGTAATAACAGTATGTAGCTAGCTGTCATGTAGGTAAATAATAATGAATTGTGTTGGCATCATTACGCTGAATAAGTGAAAAAGGTACCTGGAATTCGAGACCATAAATGACCGGAGCGTCGTCCTCCATTTCCAGTCTGTTGTGACTTTTTAGTCCTTTTTAAAGCGGTACCTGATCCAAACCAAAAATATATTTCATGTAGGTTTCGTAAAATACAACACAGATGGTATACACCGCACTTCCGCGTTTTGAAACGTGGATAGAAATTCAGCGTATATTCACTAGCGTAACTGTAGACGGATAACGTTGTACGGGTTTTATTAAGCACGTAAATTAAATGAAGAATAGCATATATTACGGACGGCTTAAGTTTGTCAGCAATGGCATGCCGTACTAGTCGTTTCTGGACGAACGGCGCAAGCGCACTTGAGTTCTATCTGTCAGTCTGCAGTAAGGTATGACAACATAATATTTTTCTGACTTGTTTTCCGTTTTGTTTTGTGTAATTGGGGGTGGATTTGGATACTTCACTTTTTCAATCTTACACAGTTATCACAGTTGCGCGTATTTTATTTTTACATCAGCTCAGCGCGGTTGATTAACGCTAATCAGCTAACCTAGCATAGACAAGCTAGCTGGTCGAGTAGAAATTAGAAACCTTACTTTAATGTAATGTGTTTTTCGTTATCATGAAAAAGCCTCCAAGATGGAATGCAATGATATATTAGGTTACAGATCTACCCATTCTTTGATGATCTTCCTTCGTCCAGGAGAAATGAATTTCATAAAATTAGCTCATGTATAAATTATCAGGAAGTGACCATGAAAGATACAGCTTTAATCACATTCATTTAAAATTACAATAATTATACATTTATTTGTAGGGTGCCATTTCAAACAAAGACTTACTTGCTTTATTTTGAGTGCTCAGAGGAAAGCTAAAAGTCAAACAATAATTCCAAAACGCTTGAGAAATTATAGATATAACTAAGATTAATTCAAAACAAAAATATAATAAGTCGAAATTGCAAAATGTCAGTATAATAAGGGTAATTGATATAGGGATATCTGGGGATCAATAAAGTCAATCTGTATTGTCAACTGAAAAAACAGAGAGTGAAAACAATCTACATTATATAACTACTATATAATCCATTTCATATATGTAGCCAAATATGTATTTATTTTCAGAATTTTTATATAATTTGCTCTTTTTCTGTTTTAACTGTGCACAGCAGTAGAGATGGACAGTGGGGAGACTCCTGCCCAACGGCCAGTCACCTTGGACATAACAGTAGAGGATGTAACCAAGGAAACGCCAGCTCCAGCATCTCCTGAACCAACCACCAGTCAGACACCATCCAGAGAGAATGTCCTGCCTCAGCAGGACAGCATTGACCTGGGTGGAGAGTTTATCACCCCTCAGGAAGACAGCAGTGCTACACCCTCCGAGAGTCTAATGGACAAGCTCAACGATCAGATGATGGAGAGTGTCATGATTTCAGATTCCCCTAATAATAGTGAGGAGGATGATGTAGCTCCTATTGACTCTTTTCTGGATGGAGGAGAAGAGGAAGAAAATAAAGGAGAGAGGTCAGGAGACATAGAGGAGCAAAGTGAGATTGGACAGTATACAACAGAGATCAAAGTCTCAGAGGTAGAAGAGGAGAAGGAAAGTTTAGAAGAGAAAAGAGAGGCGGATATACAGGAGATAGACAGTCAAGAACATGTCACAGGCATTGTTGCTCCTTCAGGTGATGCACAGAGCCCATCTGTTGTCCAAAGTGAGGAGCCGGCACTACAGGAAGCCAAAGGGACCAACCCAAAAAACGAGCCTGTGCCTGTGTGCACCATATTCAGCCAGGGCAACCAGCCCAAGTCTCTGGTTCCTGATGGCTTCCAGCCCACCCTCATCAAGTCACCTAGCTTTAGTATGGGGAGTGGTGGAGGAAACGATGAGGTTGTGACACCCAGCAAGCCACACGCCCCACTTGTATGCCAGCCCAGCCCCAGCCTCAGTAAGTTCTTCACTGATAATGGGCAGGTCAATCCAGCCTCAGATTTCTTTGACTCATTTACAGCCCCATCCTCCTTCATCTCTGTCTCTAACCCCAATGCTGATCTTCCCTCTGGCCCTGGCCCAACACCTATAGCCCCTACTCCTGAGCGCCAGCTCTCTTCCACCTCCTCCTCCATCTCAACCCCAGGAGGACCTCTGGACTCTGGTGCTCCCACACCTAGCTCAGTGTTTGTTCCTGCTCCAACTGAATCCCCAGCAAAGTCCCAACCCACTCCACCTCCAACAGTTCCAGCTCCTACTCAAGCCCCAGCCTCAGCCCCAGCTGCTCAGCCACAGCCCTTCAACCAACTCCAAGCCGTGTTCTCAGGCAGTGATGACCCGTTTGCAACAGCACTGAGCCTAAGTGAGGTTGACCGGCGCCATGATGCTTGGCTCCCATCTGAGGAGACCAGGAAGGTTTTAATCTCTGTGGCCACCCAGCAGTACAGCCCAGCATACGTAGACACAAGCAGATTCACCATGCCTGGCCTCAAGTTTGACAACCTGCAGGTAGGACAAGCTATATGTCTGTGGTGTACTGTGTATTTGTGAGTGGGATCTGTACATTTTGCTTGCTTATATAGCTGTGTGTGTAAAAGCTAAACTAGAGATTGGGGATGTGAAGCATAAGCTAAAGGCTCCATTTGTAGCATCATATTGTTTGTCATGAACTATTTTACCTGAATTATTCCAGATGGATGGATAAATAGACTACAGCTAGAAAGATGCTTAGTAGATTATACGTTTCTTTAAAACAAACAGAAGAGTCCTGCTTGTGCATATATTAAAATATTGAAAGAGTATGTTAAAACATTTTGTCAGTCAGCTGGATTTCTTGAGTCTGTATGATGACAAATTAATTAAATTAAATTAAATTCATTTGCGAATTGATGCTGATTGTGAGGAAGAAAATGTAACACTAAGGAAGTGTTCTGGACCTTTTAAATATTTTTTAATCTCTTTGAATCGATATAATGAATCTGTTAGACTGCTTGATTCCTTTCAACCCTTTCAGTGACATCACCAGAGAGGTGATACAGAGCCAGCTCTGTGGTGTTGGCTGCTTTTGTATTTGCAAAAAATATCACGCCTCGGGGTCCCCCCGGAAGAGCTAGAGGAGGTGTCTGGGGAAAGGGAAGTCTGGGCATCCCTGCTTAGACTGTTGCCCCCGCGACCTGGCCCCGGATAAGCGGAAGATAATGGATGGATGGATGTTTAAATCTTCAAGTGCAAAAATTTGGGGAAAAACAATAGAATCAGAAAATACTTCCATCTCCAGCTCTCTCCTCTCTGTCCAAATAAAATAAAATAATGAAAATATTTCATCTGACATTGTTTCACATACCTGTTGAAAATGAAGCAACTTTTCCAAGCTTCTGTGAAGAGCCACAGAGTAAGATGTATATGTCTGTTTTCTTCTCAAACCACTTGAGTTACAATATGCTGAGAGGTAATTCTGGAATTTTTACCCAATAATGCCAAAAATCACACGCTGAAGCTTTAATATGGTTAGAAACTAAGCCATCCTCCTATGTTTGCTAATAATTTATAAGAATTTCTTTCATCTGTTGGAATGTCAGTGGATAAATCTTTCATTTGTCCACATAAACAAAGAATGAAGGCAGTTTTCAGTTGTCTTCAAATGCACACACACCCTTCCTGGCTTGTGAGTCTCCATATCATGTATTTTTCTCATAAACATCCTCTGAGCTCCTTTAACAGCAACATTTATCCGTAATAACAACCCTGATGAAACATCAATTTAGTTACTTATTCAGTTGAATGTTATGGTGTGCGTCCTCCTCCCTGCTCAGATTGTGTTCATTATCCCCTCAAAATGTGTGCGAATGCTTGCTTGAATAAATGAATAAGAATCGAGGAATTTTCCATCCTCTTAGTGGTGTTGTTGCCCACTAAGAGCTGGTTTGCAGCAAACAAATGAGTTCCACTCTGAAGCTGGTTTAAATATAGATTTTTTTTTCTGCAGCCTGATTTTATTCATTCATACAATGACTAGTTTATCATTTATATTATCTAAATGGGATGTCCAGAGTAAGTTGCCCCCTTTGTTTACTTATATAATCTAATTACCAACATAGGCATGTCCAGATCAACTGCACATATCAGTTAAAGTTCCAATAACTGTCAATTTAATGGCCAAATAAAAAGAAATTCAGAAATTTTAATTAGAATCCACTATTACAGTTGTTGTTTTTTTTAAGACACTGCATGTAAGATCCAAAATTTGAGCTCCCATGTTTCTTGTTCCTCCAGTGTGCTCATGTCTGTCTGTGCAATGATATACTGTTTGTGTTTTGCTGCAGGGCGATGCAGTCAAAGACTTAATGCTTCGTTTCCTGGGAGAGCAGGCAGCCATGAAGCGTCAGGTCCTTACGGCCAACTCTGTGGAGCAATCGTTTACAGGCCTCAAACAGCTCATTGTAAGTCCCTCCCTTAACATTTTGTTTATGACCACTTGGTAATATTAAGATTCTCAATTCCTCAGTATACATACTGTGCGTGTTCAGGTCAAACTCCACGTGTACTGGTAATTTTATACCATGAATAACTGGGTTTCCTGTACACACACAAATTCGCCTTGCTAAACATGGCTTGCATTCTTAAACACCAGCAAT
This sequence comes from Ostorhinchus cyanosoma, assembly GCA_029814465.1. NCBI lineage: Eukaryota > Metazoa > Chordata > Actinopteri > Kurtiformes > Apogonidae > Ostorhinchus > Ostorhinchus cyanosoma. Next base: position 4,584,975 of record JAPTYQ010000016.1, on the reverse strand, counting down.
TAGACTGATCCCTTGGAACAAGCAGCAAAGCCAACAAAGAAGGATCCCCATTACAAATGTTAATTTTGTTCTCTGCATTTTCCAGAGTAAAAAACTGCTTTCTATGTGCTGTTATTTATCAGTAACAAAAGTTATGATGCCAATATATAAAAAATAGGCTTTTCAGAATTTAAAAAGAGACTGTTGACATTTTTAATTGCAAGTTTAATAAGGATGTGAACAGATTAGAATGACGATTCTTTCCTTCATAAATTAAATAAATTTGTTTTGTAATTTTTTCTGCAATGATTAAAACTGCAAAGCTTTTACAATAAGAAGTTAATCCTTTTGGTTTAATAAAACATTTATTCCAGCTACTTGAATGTGATACATTGAGAATATTTGAGTAAAACATATGAGTTTTGGAACTTTAGTGAATGAATTCTATCATTTGTAGGTTATAATTTCCTTCATTTCATTCATTTACTTGTTCACTTTGAGCATTTACAGAATACATGCAAATTTTAAAAATTCCAAAACCATTCATTTACACTTGAAAAGGAGTGGGAAGAAGAAAAAACGTTTTAATCCCACCCCCATTCTCATCATCAAAATAATTTAACATAATAATGTTTTAAATAGTCACTCCTGTCCTTAGACTTCAAGCCAGAACAATGAACAAAATAGGTCTGAACCAAATTAGAATAAACTCATTCAACAGTATTTACATTATAGAGCCAAAATGTGTGAAAAATAAAAATAAATTACATTTCTGGTGGTGTTTCCACGGGTAACCGTTAACCGTCAACTTACATTATGATAATTACATACTAACAATGGTAAGAATAAAACTACAATACCACACATGGTATAGGGCGGCACGTACCAGCAATGGTAAGAACAATACCAGAAATTAATGCACAACACATACCAACTAGATGATGAACAACAAACACACAGTCACATTGTAAGACTGAATATTTATGTAACATAAGGCAAGGCATGGCAAAGTTTATTTGTATAGCACAATTCATACACAGGGCAATTCAAAGTGCTTTACAAAAACGGAAAAGAGGCAGGTTAAAAACATACAATTACAGCTAAAACATACATCTAAAATAAAATAAGACATTAAAATTAACATTAAAATTTTAAAAAGTGCATTCAAAAGACAAGATTACCTTAAAATTAACATTAAGTATTAAGACCCTCTGTCTTTATACTGTGACCAAACCATATGTTTATATATCAGTTTAAATCAGTGGATATTTTGGTATTGCTTGAGTTGGATGTCAAAACTGTTCCAAAGTTTCACTCCACACACAGACACACAAAAACATTTACAAGTGGTTTGAAATTTGGGTAATGTGAAATCTCTAAAACCTCTTGGATTATGAGTTGAATTGTAAACATTTCTGTAGGTTACTTGGTAGTAACTTGTTGAATGCTTTAAATAAGATTATTAATGTATAATATTTTACAAGATCATGGATTTTTAATAGTTTCGACTGAATAAACAAGATTATGAGTGTGTTCTAGAAATCCAACCTTGTGTATGATCCACACTGCTTGTTTTTGTAATATGACTAATGGATTAATTGTGCATTGGTAACTGTTTCCCCACACTTCAATGCAATATGTGAAGTATGGCAGTACCAAGGAGCAGTATAAAGTACGGTTGTGCATTTTCATCAATCCTTCAATCTCTTTGTTTTTCTATTTGAACTGACCTTTTTATTCAACCAAGTACTAATTACACTAATGTCTGGTTAGCTTATGATAAAGGTTGTGATAGTTTAGTGTTTGTCACTGAAGTAAAAACCCATCACAAAGCAAAGTGTGTCACCAGAAATACTTTTTACATTTTGAGGCCTTTACTCCATGTTACAGGCTACATAACCCATCTTAACACAGCAGCTGGAATGCTGCTTCTTTAGCTTCTGATTCAGTGTGTCTCCATACTGTGCATGTGCTCTCTGAGAACATTAACTCTCTGTCTCGGTGTAAATGGTAGAGCCGTGGGTAAATCACCAGAGCTTAACATCCTGTGGTCTCTGAAGTTTGTCTGACCATTTGACAGTCAGTGATTCTGCTGAAACTGCTTGCCAGCCGGGCTTCAGCTGACTCAAAATCATGAGTCACTACTTTGCTTTCTCTTCACATTTCATTTCTCCAGGTTCTACAATTGCATGTCGTCTTTGTGACCGTGCAGTCATTCTATATCTATCTATCTGGCTCTTGTGCAATCCCTCTGCCATAATTTGCGACCCACGAATGACCCTGAGAGACAGTTGTTATTTAAAACATATGCACAGCAGCAGACACTGTGATGGAGAGAGGGGAAAGTAGAGAGGAAGAGGGAAGGGGAGAAGAGAGGAGGGGAGGGGACGGGAGAGGTGGAGTGGAGAGATGGAGAGGTGGAGATCCACTCTGCTCACAAGTTCTTTTCTCCTGCTGTGCCCATGTATTATGCATGGGACTGCTGTGCATATTTCAAGGGCCTTCTCAAGTATTAGTATTAGCAATTAGTATCTTGCTATCTTCAT
>JAPTYQ010000016.1:4527158-4552099 GCA_029814465.1 Ostorhinchus cyanosoma | reverse complement strand
CACCCCCTCCTCGTCCTCCCTCCCCACTCCCCACCAGGCTCCATGGTGCCGTTCTCCATGCGGCTGCTGCATGCCGAGCTTCCCCAGTACCTGGCCAAGCCCCAGGAGGCTCTGGACCGCCTGCACAATCTCAAAACCGTCTGCCTCACCGTTAGTACACACACACACACACACACACACACACACACACACACACACACACACACACTCACCACAAAGCCTCTGGATGAACATAAAGATATGCATACTCTGTAGTATTCACACAATTAAACTCCACACCCACATAAAGCACATTAGCCATACAAATCCTTAAGCCCACCTGTGTAAACAGCCAAATATGGCTGGATTTTTGAGGTATTGAATATGCAGATTCTAACACACACATAAAAAGCCTTCAGCTTTGGCAAGGAAGCAACTTTGCCCGACTGAAGTTTGAATGTTTTCCCTTCATTAACAGATTCTGGAGAACTTGGAGAAAGGCTTGGCTGAGGATGGCAGCATGATCACCTTAACACCAGAGAACAGGCAAGGTAAGTACACACACACACACACACACACACACACACACACACACACACACACACACACACACACACACACACACACACAGACATTTGCTACAGCCCTGGCCCCAATCCCAGACTGCATCACACTGTGGGAGGAGAGTGAGGTCATGGGCCCCAGTGGGTAATACACACACACAAACACATGAGCGCACACACACACACACACACACACACACACTGAGGCAGAGGCGCACCTGGTGCAGGACTGCAGCATACCTCGGCCACACATACACACACTTCAAACCACACAAACACACCAATGCGGTGCTCTAAAAGTGTTTAGCACCTCACTGCTTCAGTACTTGCGCTGAATATCAAATGGTCTCTCCAGCCCTTCACGCCAAGCAGATCAATACAGATCAATCCCATCCAATCCACTCACATCTGCACAAGTGTGGCAAGGAAATAGGCAGGCAGTTTTTAGGCACAAAAACACGCCTCCTCGCAACCTCATGTAAATGGGCTGCTTCTCCTCTCATGCAGTGGTGTCTCTGTTGTTTGCAAGGCTTGTGACCAGTCTTGTTTCAACTTTTTCAAACGCTTTTTGTCACATCTTTGACAAAAAAGCGACTAGAGGCCATTTAATTAGCTTATTTCAGGGCGATAACAACAAGGCGTTTGCAGAAGTGGAGCTAAATGTAGCGCGATGCCTGCTTATAATTGGGAAAATTGGCGGGGTGACGTGCGTACGTATGTGCGAGCGTGTGTCGGTTCTGCCAGCTTCTCAAACCCTTCTAAAAGCACCGTAATAGCTGTGCCCTCTGTCTCTCCTCTCCCTGCCCACGCACACAGTCGACAGTCAAGTCAATAACGCAGGGCCTTGCCTTCACACATCAGACCCCTACTGAGTGATTAGCTCTTCCCCCAACACACACGCACAGACACACACGTGTGCAGCGATGAATACTAATAGGCCTGCACATAGGGCGCACTCGCTGTCTGAGGAAAAGAGGAAAGCGGAGTGTGCCGCAGTGTCTTCCTCACCACCTCGCCTTAAAATAAACCCTGGTGGGGAAGGGGAGGAGGGAAGGGGGAGAGGGGAGTAGTGAGAGGGATGGAGGGAAGAGTGGGGAAAATGGGTGACGTTACAGGGACACCCAAAAAAAGCAGGTGCAAAGAAAAGAAGTTGCCCCTTGAAGAAATAAACCTCCAGCCTGTATTCTTCTTCTCACCCTGTCTTCAGCATCTCTTACGCTGTGGAGGTCTCGTCTCAGCCGGGTCATGTACTCCATGGCCAACTGCCTGCTGCTGATGAAGGTACATGTGTGTATGTGTGTTTGTCAGCTGCTGTTGGTGTGTCACTGTGTGTTGGATTGAACGTGTCCTGTATGCGTGTCTGAGTTCGCCTGGATGTCTGCCTTCTTGTGTGTGTGTTTGTGCATGTGTGTGTGTGTGTTTGTGTGTAAGTGCGCGTGTGTGTGCCCGTGTTCGAGAGAGACTCAAAGATCTCTGATGCCAGGCTGGTGGAGGATTCACAGTGAAATCCCCCCAGACTGACCACTAATTGGATTCTTGGTCAGTGAGAGAGAGAACAAGAGCGATGGGGAGAGAGAGTGGGGTGTGGATGTGGATCAAACTGTGGAGAGACCCACAGTGCCATCTACTGGTGAGAACCACTGTTCTTTATTGTTTAGGCTCAATTTTCACATCAGCCCAAGTCTCCTTTACAAGAGCATACCTCTAATACAGCATTTTACTGTTCATTAACTACAAAACATGATTACATTTTATATTACTGCATATTATTTTTGCAAGTAATAGTGTACCACATAATGTTAATAAATTAATTGAATCATTATTGAGAAAAAATGAAGCACACATGATGTGCAGTCTGATGGATTACACAACTCAAGCTGCTCATTATGTGTTAGTTTGTGCTTAAAAATGGAAACTATTACCTACTAGGATTGGTAAGGATTTATCATGAGCTTGCTTTTTTAATATGAATAGTAGTGACATTATATCCTCAATTTTTGTGCCTTTTTGTTATTCTAGTGGACACAGTGGAGAGATGGTACAAAATTGGAGGGGGGGGGGCAATTACATGCAACAAAGGCCTGTGTCCAAATACACATCAGGGCTGTCTGTATTGTTAACCTCCAGGCTGTTAGGGCTCACTGCCAGTGTTCTTATTGATCATTCTCAGCTTGGCAGTACGATCATTAGATTAATTGGTGGTATTGTGACTCCCGTATAAGTGACAATAAACATCTTATACATTAGAAAAGTACCATAACACAATCACGACTATTAGCCGATGATTAGCTGTTAGCAGTGAGAATTTTTTTTTTCTAGCGGTGCAAATACAGAATGTGAAATACGCTCAAGCTTCATCTACACTAATATTTTTCTTTATAAGATGGTCATTTTAAAGCAAAATGGTGTCATTCGTTGTCAGACACTGGTACATTTAGCTCAAATTAGCACAAATTTTATTTTATCATTCAGACCATCATCAGTCAGTACAACAAGCGTAAGTACGTCCAATTTTAAGTACAACTTAAAGAGTTCATTTATATTTTTTATATGAGGAACTTTTCCAGATTAGTGTATTTTCTGTAGTTCATGATAGTTGGTACTACCCTATTTTGCAGTACAGAACCTAAACAATATATTACTACATTGTGTGCTATGCTTAGAATATTTTCATCACTTCACTTTGCTGTCAGATAGAATTGAAAGCCATACATTTGATGATACTTCACATCTCAACTATCCTTCAGTCAGAGAAAAGCTGTGTTTCCAAAAGGCATGAACTGAATTTTAAGAATACTTTAATAATGTCACAGTAGAGATTAAGAAAAAAAAAGTGAAATATGCATGTTTCCGTCCGTCTGTCCATCCATCTATCATTTTCCAAAGTGCTTAGGGATGCAGGGATACCAGAGCTTATCCCAGCAGGACAGGTTACACCTTCAACATGTCACCAAAACAGAATGATGGACAAAATAAATAAATAAATAAATAAATAAATAAATAAATAAACAGTTTGGAGCTAAAAAGATTTTGAAGTATTGTAAAAAGGGGCCAATATACTGTGTGTAGGCTATGTGATGCATGTCTGTAAGAAATAAGGCATTCTGCTGTTGTTGCAATTTTTGTGATTAATCATGTGAATTAAATAGTTTTGTACCTCTGTATTCTATTATGCACAAGTTAGCGCTTAGTAATAGAGCAACTACCCACCTGAGGCAGCTGGAGAACGCAAATCTCTTGTTCCATGTGGTAAAATTGCTGTTTTTGTCTATGGAGTCTGGTGACTACAGAGGATGATATAATAGTTTCAGTTCTCCTAAAAAGTGCTTTCTGAAGGCAACGTAAGGTGTTGAAAGTATTTGAAATATTGCTTACCCTTCAACTGAGGCTGATTGTCATAGAGTGTACTTTTTAGCCCACCGGCTGATAGAGAAGATGTTTGACGAAATTGCTAACAATGACGATGATGGCCACAGCGCCTTCACAATAACTCATGACCTGATGAAAGTACAGATCGGATTCATTTCAAATTTTATATGTTACTTCCTTGGGACAATATCTACAAAGTTTGTAAACCATTTTGAGAAATTAAAATTCTTTAATTGACGAATTTTTTAAATATTACAAATTTGCCTTTACTTATAATGGGCTATATTCTAATTGCTTATAACATGGAAATGTTAGAGATATCAGTATATTGTGCACTGATAGGAAGTCATATATGGACTTTAATTTAATTAGTTGAGTTCTCCTCCAGTGAAAGTACCACCCACTTCTATTGGGAGATTGATCTCCTGTATCACGACCACAGCCCTCTAACATAGCAGCAGATCCTGACAACCTCACAATTTCAAGTTGTTATTGATTCTTGACAAAAAAAAAAACATGCCATTGCATGCACTGATCACTTAGCTTCTGTCATTAATACCAAACAATGACTGTTGGTAAGTATGTCACACAACCTCAATCTGAAAAATCCAAAGTAATCCTTTAAAATGAGCTTCACTGTGCATCATAACGTCACTTCAACCCTTATGTTTCTGTTTGACATTTGCTTCATATTTGATTATCGTGGTAGTGTAGATCGGGACATATTGTGATTTTGTACCAAAATGAAAAAATAAACGGTAGTTGTCAAACAGAAAATACCACAGCAACGCAGTGAAGCATGCGCTGTTTTAAAGATTAGATTTATACGACTATCATCTACAGTATACATTTGCAATTTTGCATTAAGTAGAATGAAATCTTGAAACTACTTCCTAGTATACATATGATTTCAGATTCTAATATGTTAGCTACCTGTTTTCTTTCATTCACAGATATATAATGTTTAAGTAGCATGATACAATGTTTTGATGCCCTTATAAACTTGCTGCATCACCTAATTTAATAGAGTTGTTTCCATTTTGCATTCTGTGTGGCAGTATAAGCCCAGCTGTAACATAAAAGCTTTTGTGTTAAGAGATACGCTCATTAAAACTTTATTGTGGAAATTGAGTCAAAGCAATCATGAAATATAGTCATAGACTTACACAGCCTGCACACACACACACACACACACACTTATTTCTCGGTGACCTCTCTTCGTCGGCCCGCTCAGCAGTCCAGTCACCATGTGAGCGATGTGTAGCAGTGCAGTGTGGAGGTGGGAGGAGGGTCACATCGCCCTGCTAATACTCCATACGTTTGATTAATGCCCTCTCTCTCTCTCCCCACTCTTCTTTTCCTCTCTCGCCCTCCACCTGTCTCTGCCTCCTACCGTTTACCTTGCTTTTACCTCTCTCTTTTCCAACTTTTGCTTTCGTCTACACTTCACTGTCACATCTCCCTCCATCTTCTTTTTTGTGTCTCACTTTCACCTCAGGACTATGTACTGGCTGTGGAGACCTATCAGTCCATTATCCAGTATGAACCGCAGCAGAGAGTGCAACTGCTCAGTGGCATAGGACGCATCTTCTTGCAGGTTCGGACGTACACTTACAAATACACGGTGGATGGATGATGTCAACTAGGTCAGCAGCGTTTTTGTGTCTGCTGTAAAAAGTGTTTTCAGCTACAAGTGTTGCTTAAACTCAGGTGACCTGTACAGTGTGCAGACCCTGAACACATCATGTCTAGACACCGGAGGTCTGAAGATGGAGTTTTGTTAACATGCTGCCGGAAATAACAACCCTTGAGTATGTCTGATAAAAACTTCAGCCTATAGTCCAAAGGATGTACTATGGAGATTATTGTTATGTATTATAAGGGCTCTCAAACCTTTTGGGGCCAAGGACACTTATAGGGGAGAAAAGTTTCCAAGGATTCGTCCGTAATCATAACAATGATTTTATATGTATGCTCACTACTATTTGCATTCTTAAATTCCATTGGAGCCATTTAACTATTTGTATTATAAAACTAGTTATGCTTATTACTTCAGACGTGTTTCATCTCCTAGTGGTAAACAGAAACATATTTCGATTACTATTTAATTATAGCACTAATCAGAGGGTTATTTGATTTGGTTTGGGTTTGTCTTGACAGCATTTATGCTTTTCAGACTATGTATTTTAAAAGTTTCAGAAAACAACAGTATCAAGGCTGACATATCCATAATAACAAATACACACATATATAATGACCAGCCTAAAGCTAACTTTCATCAGTGTTTCACCTTACAAATAATTAACTTATTGCTCGTATTTCTTCTTATTGTGTTACCTGGAAGACAATTGTGCACAAGTGATGACAGAAGCTATTGTACCAGTGTTACAGAACATATCATGGTAATTGAGACTATTACTTCAGAAAATACACCCCAAAACTCCACTTTGAGTATTAATTTAGGAGGAAATTGTACGTGAAAACCATATGTTGTTTAGTATGGAAGAAGAAAAACGCAGTTTATTACATTCAGAATCATTAATTGTTATGAGGACAAATTTGATTCACCTTTTTCAAGGTGAGTGAATTGCACTATATAATTAAACTCACCTTGCTTTCCCTTCTAAATAGAATTTCCCAGAATCTGCAGGGGAATGAAACTGAAAGCTTGAATGTTTTCAAAGGTTTTATAAAACCTCCTCTTAAGCGGTGTATGCAGCTCTATTTTCAGATCACCGAATGGACGTTTCATACAAATGAACCTTGAGAGTCACAGTTAACTGATTCATCATCATTTAGGCTTTACATTTCCATGTCCTCCATCATGTGCCTTTGAGTTTGCATCAAGGACCCAGATATGCATGGACACATCCACTCACATCTGAAGTAGCAATTCATCCAAAGGAGTCACATTGCACTCAGTATGGAGAATGTATAAAACTCATACATCTAAAATAACTCCACCTATACTTCTAGCGATCCTTTGTATCATCAGCAGGTAAATAATGTATTTTGTTACTTCCTTGTCACCACTGCTCTCTGTTAGAATTGTTCCTGTATATATTCTCAGCTGATGAGCCAGTTTTCCCAGGGGGGGTCATGAACTCATTTTAGAATACAACACAAAGAAGAGGTTCAAGGGTTGCTGTTCTTTGTTTTTGGCCAGATCGGAGATGTTAAAACAGCAGAGCGGTACTTCCAGGATGTGGAGAAAGCCTGCCAGATGAAAGGGAGTCAGCCCAGTCATACCACATGTATGGTGATGAACAGGTAAGCACGTGTCGTGCATTCACCACCTCCCTACAGTGTGGATGCTATGTCTAGGATAATTTTGGCTCAATGGTAGCAGTACATCCTCCAGGGCCTTTCACAGGTTCATGCCTCCTCCTGGCGTGTGATTTAGCACAGGAGGTCACACCTCTACAGCTCTGGCCTTAGGAGATGTAGAGGATAAGGCAAAACTAAGGTGACAGAAGCTCTCACTAACAATGGGGGTGTTGGTGCACACTTCATAGAGGCAGGCAGGTGATTGATATCATTACACACTGGCAAGACTTAATGCTACTGAAGATCCACTTACAGACATGAGCAGCTGAGTGCAGTTGCAGCCTTCAGTGATCATTATTTCCACAGTCCTGTGCCTTTCTGTTCTGTCCACAGCTTGACTGTTTTGGATCGTCCTCAGTGCTATCATCAGTATCACCTCCTGATGCAGCAGGCAGCTCAGCACTGGTCTAACATTTGTCATTTGGCTAGAAACACAACTCTAACTGAACGATAACAGAATGTGCAAATATGTGACTGTTTGCTAACAAACTGCTTCCGAGGGGCAGAGTGAACAGCTAAGGCAAGTTTAAAGGAAAAAACAGCGGGGGGGGCATACTCGTACAGTAGTAAACCAACAGCAGGACCATTGCTCATGATTTGTAAATACAGTTTAGCCATTGCAAAAAGTGTTTACATCAGCCTCTTAGCAATCAATAAAAAGACAAGCTTTTCTCTGGGCTGAAAATTCAAGCATCAAAACATCAGTGTAAAATGCATCCAACTGAAATATTTTTCCTTAACCATCAAAACCCAAGGCTGTTGGTTAAAGATAGCTGCTGTTCCCAAATGTTCTAGTACTTATGAACCACTATTATATGCACAGGCCTTTAACAGTCAGGTAAAATTTCTCTCTTATTGGTATCATGTGTGTTGTAATATGTCTCCTTTGGGCATTCAGAGGCTTCATAGTGAATGTGTTGTGCAATCATATTCTGTAACATCAATTAGAGAAGGAGACGGGGGGTTTTCAGCCAAATGGGCGTGCTTGTGGATCACATAGGCCATGTAAATAACCGTGTCCCGGTTTCTCTGGGGGGGGGGGATTGCCTCCATGTCCTCTGTTATGATCCTCTGTTTACTTTGAATGTTTTTGGACAAATCTACATAATCAGTTAATGAAATACACAAACTCAGCTGCTGCTAAGGAAGGGATATGCATAGAAGAGGTTACAACTTTCTACTTGGAACAAACAAACTTCCTGAAATTTTGTCTTGAGTTGACAAAAGAAGTGTTTTACCAGCATTTTTTTTTAATTCAGGTAGATCCATACTTTCACAAAGCAAATGCAAAACTGGGGTCTTTAAATGAACCACTGTGAAATGTGAGGCTCTCCTGAATCAAATAATGCGTGACACTTGATACTGACTGCTCCAATAGAATAGAAAAATTAAATAAATACAGGAGAGTCAGACGCCGCAAAAATCGTTCTAGGTCTTAGAGGGTTAATGTATTCCAACCAAATGAGCTCAGTCTGAATGCATGGCTTACAGCTGTGAATGACAAAGAGTGTTCGGAGCAGCAGCCGCCCCACAGTGGGTCTCAGATGACATCATCACAACAGTTGGTCTGTCTGCCTCTCAGATTAAAGGGCTTTACGGATAAAACTTGAACTATACGATATAACTGAGAACAGAGAGTGTGCTAGCTTAACATTGGGAATATTACCTCCATCTGAGGCTTAAAGATCTGCTGTAGATAATAGATGATTGATTAGGAGACAAAAACAGACTGTAATGATTTGGGTGTTTCATCAAGATAACCACATCCTGTCTGTAGATCACTTAATTCCAATTAAAGGAATGGTTAATGCTGATGTATACAGTGACATTTTACACAACATTGTACTTCCAACAGCTTACATGTCCCTTTACTACTGTGGTTCTCAAACTTTTTTGGCTCATGACCCCTTTTTAACATTTATACATTTATGGTGACCCCAGACATTCAAAACAGACTTTGTAAAAAAAATGTTTGCTAAAATTAATTAGTTTTTGATCATGTGATAGTTTGCTACACTATATTGCTAATAGGCTATATAATGTATATTATTATGGATGGTGGCAGAAAAGCCAGGTGTAGATTACTGCACAAAAGTCAGGATATGTACAGCTTTTACTTACAAGGCTGACAATACTGAACAAACAATAACTCAAACTATGAATTATGAAAGAGCTGCAGCATCTGAAACCGACCACAACGAACATTTGACAAATAAACAGAGCCACAGTGCTTCAGTTTGAGTTTGGCATGTCTTTTATGTACTGTGATTGTCTCTCTCAACTCACCATATATTTTTTAATAGTAAGTTTTTATTTTTATCAATTACTAGAAATTTCAGGCGACTCCATTTGAATTCCACCACAAGGTTGAAAAACACGGCCACATCCATAAATAATCTTTCCTCCAGTTTTCCATGTGTCCTTAGACCTTAAACCCATCCAAAACTGCTCTGTTTTACTTTCCAGGGCTTTTGTCTACCTCAGTCAGAACAACTACGCTGAAGCACACTCATCTTTTACTGAAGTATTGAAGATTGACCCAAAAAACCCCGTTGTAAGTGCTACCACATTCATTGTACTGTAATACAATAGATGCCTTGTCCTGTCTAGAGGATCCTAACGCAGGGTGAACATTTGATTTGTTGAACTAAAAGATGTTGAGTCAAATCCAAAAGCTCAGCAGTCTCACATCTCCAAGCAGAATAAGACAGTTGATGAGTTCACATTAAAAGCAGAACCGTTTTACTGTAGTTTTCACATATTCATTCCTTTTTAAATGTAGTCTTTCAATGTAGTTTTTGTTTCAGTATCATGTTAATTAAATTCACAAGTACTCAAGTAGTTTTTTATGTTTAGATTTATATTGAATTGACTTGCTTTAGGTCAGTTTTAGTTTTTCAGGTATTACAAAGAAAGCCAATTTCTAAACGTTTAAATGGTAGGATAAGAGTGCATAATATCAAAGGTAGTTTACAAAACCACTGGTAATTAAAAGTTGGCTGTTTTTCAATTACAGTGTGAATTGAAGGGAAAAACTAGTGCGTATTTATTTTTTTAAAACAGGTTGTTTTTGTTAACTCTAATTTTGTTGATTTATTCTGTACGGTCTCAGGCCAATAACAATGCAGCAGTGTGCCTGCTTTACCTGGGCCGACTGAAGGAGTCCCTGGGCCAGTTGGAGGGCCTGGTGCAGCAGGACCCAACACAATACCTCCATGAGAGCGTCCTCTTCAACCTGACCACTATGTATGAACTGGAGTCATCTCGCAGTACACAGAAGAAGCAGGCACTACTGGAGGCCGTGGCCGCTCGCGAGGGGGACAGCTTCAACACACAGTGTCTAAAACTGGTCTAAGGGGCGAGACGAGGGACTGTACACACTACTGCATTATCCTTCTGTGGGACAGAGGAACAAAGCCCCAAGAGTAGAATGTGTTGAGGAGAGAAAGGAGCCCATTCCGTTGACTGGTCACAGAAAAGTGGATGTTTAGCACTTGGTTTGGTTTCCTCAGAAAAAAAAGAAAAACATTCATAAATGCATTTCAGAAACCAAGCCCAGTACACATTTGTTTTCATGCTAGTCCACAGTGGGGGGGTTTGGAAAGGACACTGCTAAAAGAAAACACCTGTCCTTTGTAACAACAGCCCTGTAATGATCCACACATGTACTTACAGACACCCAAACAGAGACAACGGTCAGCTCACACATGCTGGTGCGTTGACATTTTGGAAAGGAAATGAGCCCAAATCCCTGTGTGTAGGAGGTAGTTTTGTTTTACAGATTTAAGAACAAGTTTGACATTTTGTGCAACATTCTTTTTGTTGTTTTGGTTTGTCTTACATGATGCCACCGCTACCAGTCTCCGATTTGTCCTTTCAACATGAAACAGAGTAAGGCAGGGAGTTAGCTTAGCAGAAAGACTTCAAATGGAAACAACACTAACCCACCTCTGCAAAACCACCCCCAAAACACCAACATCTCCAATGTACAATAAGCATGTTATATGTATACTAACCTATATAAAAAGCATATTCATGAGCATATGAAAATGAACAAGTTGGAGTTTTGTAGTGTATTCCTCATGCTAGGACCTGCAGGGTAAGAGCTAACATACGGCTAATGAGCTAGCCTGTTAGCATGTTTACTTCTAGCTCCATAAATTAATATCAGTGTTTGACAGGCTGAGGAATTGATAGTTATTTAGGATTATGGATTAAAATAGATAAATAAGTGTCAAACAATATGAAGATCTTTTTACTGCAATGGCTTTAATCTGTGGCCTCTACATGAAATAAAAATGTTCACTTAATGTAGAGGTTCCTGAAAAATCACACAGTCTGAGTTCATTCAGTTATTTTTAATACATGTATGTATGAATCATACACAAACAACTTGTTAATGAGGGGCTCCAGGGGCTGGTGGGTTAGTGCGTTCAGTCTTTTTGCTATAAGCTGACTACAATGCCAGCTCCAGCTTCATAGATTTCAGATAGTGAGTGAAATCGATTGTCTTTTCTGACTCTGGACAAGAACGTCATAAATCTTTGCAAAAGTATTTCACAAAATGTTAAACTATTCCTTAGAAATCATGTTACTTTTTTGTCAAAATGCTAGTTACACCACTACAGAGGAAACCGTGAAACTGAAGCATGGCAAAGTTGGAGAACAGACCTCAGAACAGACATATTTATTGCACTACAGATTGGTAGTGGGTTTTAAGGGAGTTTCAGGCTCATAATGTGAGACTTGACACGGGCATTATCCTGAGATTCAGTGTGCTTAAAGACTAATAAATGTCCACAGAGGTCCAGTTTTAAGCTCCTTCCTCCTGTCTCCACAGCAGACACCTGTAATACTGGATTAACAGTCAAAGACCACTCCATTTCAGCTGTCTGTCCTTCATAGGTTCATTACCTCAGAAAAAAATAAATAAGCCCTTGAGATTGCATTGTACTCTGTCCACTAAAAATGCAAAATATGTCAAACCCAAAACTGTACTTTTCTCAACAGTTTCCTTTCATGCCGTTTTTTTTTTCCTTTGAATAATATCAAAATGATTGTCTTGTTAAAAAATGTATTGATTTGTTCTGGTGGATCTTTAATAATCAGTGTTTACATATTGTGTTAATCATATTTATGTATGTAAGAGAAATTAATTTTGTTTTATCCAGAATAAAACTGCTCTTTTAAATAAACATCTTTGTCTGAACAAGAAAGCAATGATATATAAAGTAAAACAGACTGGAAATAGCAGCAGGTTTATTCTTAAAACAATCACAAAACTAAAAAAAAAAACTTTCTAGAAGACAGTGCTGCACATGTTCTATTAGCATCATAACTGGTGATTTTCTATATGACAACAGAAACTTGTTTGCATATTTCCTTTTTCAACCATGATTTAGAGAAAAGGCACTATTGATTATACAGTGGTCACAGCTCTATAGATTTAAGTCCTAGATTTACAATCATAAGGGAGTAAACCTACAGATTAACAAAATAATGTTGTAGAGTTATAAGTACTTTCATAATGAACAGCATTTCGATGGAGCTCTCATGATCCCTGCAGAGACACCAGGTATTTCTGGCGGATATCGAAGTCATCAGCGGGTCGGTTATAAGCTTTCCACACGGGCTCCCCAACAAACAGCCTCATGGCTTTGGTGTAGTTCTGTGGGAATAAAACCAGTGCTCAGGTACTGTGTCTGGTGCTCTGGGTTGAACCTCATATTAAAAGGAATGCTGTTATTTGACTGGATAGTGCAGTCGATACAGATTGTTAGTATTCGTAACAGAACCCAGTTCATGGTGAAATAGCTGCTGAAGTAATGTAGTTTGAATAAAATCCTGCACAACATAATACAGTACAGACTAAACTTCTTAATATGGAGAAATGGATACTTTTAGCACTCAATATGACGGAGGAAAAAGAAACACTGTTGATGCAATGCTGTCAATTTTTCCTCCATCAACAGCAATTCCCTTCAGGCGTCATTTAAAAAAAAAACTGAAAAAAACCCACTGAATATCCAAATATCTGCTAGACACAAGACACAGTACTTACCTTCCAGACTAGTTGTGATGTGACATAATAATGCTTGTTAAAAAGTTCTGCTTCTATTTTTAGAAAAGGTAGAACCATGCTTATGTTTGCACTGAAGAATATCAGGAATCTTCGTATCATTAACAGAAGCATTTGGACTCACCGTGTCATCCAGAGTGAAGCGGTGGTAGATGCCGGCCGGCAGAGTGATCAGGTCTCCTTTACTCATGGAGATCCTGATCCATCGGTCCTCCTTGTCCCTGACGTCGAAGTAGGCCCGGCCGTCCAGGATGTAACGGATCTCGTCGTCCAGGTGCAGGTGTTCCTCGAAGAACATCTTCAGCTACAGTAAAGGGACACACAAAGAGCCCTGACTAATGGTGGTTTGCACATTGAGTCATTTTCACATCAAAATGGTAACTCTACTTATGCCATTGTCTTCACTGGCTTCAAATGATAGCTATAAACCAATTTAGGTTATTACACTAATTTCCCACAGGTCATAAATTTTCACTCTGAACTTCTCTCCTGTTCACTTTCAACTGTTTAAAGCTCCTCCTCTCACAAAGGGCCAATGTCTCTCAATAAAAAGTTAATTTGCTGTAAGATGACTTCAGATGTACCTTCTCCTCATAGTTCGGTAGTTTGTCCTTGTGAATAGTGATGATGTCCATGTAGGAGTAGCCTTGTTCTTTGCGGATCTGCTCCAGCTCTGGGTCTGTTTCATATATGTCAGCATTCAACTGCAGAAATAGAACATCAATTACAAATAAAGGTAAAGGAACAGTTCTGGGGGTTGCCATTCTTGCTTGTTATGGATCTATATCTGTAACTTCTGCTGCCGTCTTGACCAGGACACTCCAGCCAAAGAGATTTTTAAACCCGACGAGTCATTTTTCCTGGTTAAAAAAAGGTTAATAATGCTGCTATATTTGAATAAAGAACATGCACTTTGCAAACTTTGGAAATCCAAACACATCAGTCACTCCGACTTCACTCTGATGTTCAGATAAAATAGGACAGACAAGGTTTTACATCTTTAGCTCTTTAAAGCAGTGTATGACTTTCATTTTCAAATGTGTAAAACCCCAGTGATATCCTAATTATCACTAATCCATTAGTCTGAACCACGTGAATCACTTCCCTCACAGTTAACTATTTTCAAGATGACTCCATCATAAACACAGGCCGCTTATTTACTTAGGAAACCGAAACGTCACTCGGGCATTTTCGGACATTTTGCTGCGAAGTGCATTGTGGGTATAAAAATTCTACGCAGGCACCAAAAAATTCGCAGTATTGTGGTGAGTGCGGAACCCAAATCTTGCTTATACTTCCATCCACCGACTATACTCTTTATTTAAAACAACCCGGGTGGACGATTTTTTATATGAAGAGATATATCTTTTTTTTTACATTGTAGTACTTTGACTGTTTTCTTTCCGAATCTCTCAGGCTTGGTCGTCATTTCAATAATGGCCTCGTGACAAAATTTCCGAACATAACGTATCCGCAACTGAAAACTCTGGACCTTACCAAAAAAAGAAAAGAAACCAGCCTGCCGCCTTCAATCCACGCCGAAGTTTTTGCACATACGGACGACGAACTGATGACAGTAAAAAAGGCCCAATGACGTTTGGGTTTGTTTTGTAAACCCCAGGACTGCGTTTATGATGGAGTCATGTTCCAAGCTGATCACCTTCAGGTAAGTGATTCAGGTGTGTGAAGACTAATGGATTAACGGTAATTAGGATATCACTCAGGTTTTACAATAAAAAAATAAATAAATGTGATGAAAGTCGTATGCTGCTTTAAATATCAGTGCGAACTTTTTATTGTATTTTTGCTTTTATAGTTTTTAGATAAAACACTTTAATTGGTGTGAGATAAATGGGGTCAACAGAGCACACACATCTTGGCTAAAAGTTTTAGTTTTGGCCTCTGTCCTCCTGTATCCTGCATAAACCTTGTCCTGTTGTTGCAGAACTGGACTCATTGCATCATTTGTGAATTTAGTTTTTTCAGTGGCAGAGATACTGACACTGTAATGTGGTTTCATTATGGTCTCACTAATGAGAAGTGTCAAACAATGTTTTAGCATTTTTCTCAAAAATCACCATACCATACCTTAGGAGCTCAGAGAACAGTAATTTTCATTAAAAAGGCCATTTGTATCAACAATGCAATGGCATGTTTGGTGTCAGGCTGGTAGTGTTTTTAGACCCCAACATACTGTACAGGCCCTTATTTGTCCCATTTTTACCACAAGGCCCTGAAGTATCCTCACACTACTAAGACTAAACTGGGTCAGCAGCAGCTCTAATAAACACTACACGATGCTTAACTTTTCATTGTGTTCGAGGTCCACCCATTAGGCAATCATTGTGTCTGTGGATTGCAAAAGTACAGCACAGATTTTTACGAAACTTGAAAGAATGGAGAAAAATCTGAGAAAATGGGTCAGATTGAGGGTGTTTGATTTAACAGGGGCCATGCTTTAAATAATGCTGCATTATAGACTATTATCCAGCACGGTGATCTTTCAACAAAGTTAAAATCAGCTGAAAAATAGTTCCCGCTGTTCCAAATACTTAGTGATAGCAGCTAACATGGCAGCTGCCTTACCTTCCAGTAATAAACACCAAGCTTTTTCAGTTCGTCTAAAGTCACCGTCTGGTTCGGGTTCAGTTTGTGCGGTTTCCTCTGGTCTTCATCAGAACTGTCCATGTACCAGGCCTCGAGACTCATACTGACGTTTTAACAGCTTCACACCTGGACAAAACAGTGTAGGATATGTTAACGGTCATGAATGGATTGTTGCACATGACGAGTATTAGCCTCACTTCCTGTTTACAAATGTGACACGTGTTGCTGTTACGTGCCGTTGTATTTTACACCTGCGGTCCGTGGAGGAGGGGGATTCAAATGTTGAGTTTAATTATGACACTATATAAGAAAACAGTGGACCCATACCCGAATATGTGGAAAAGTTGGACCATGTAGTCATTTTGTTTGGACGGTACTTACCGGAAATAGCATTTTGGTGACTGATATGTGGGTTAGCTTTACGCCAAAGGTGCAGCGATGTGAGCGCAATCCTGAGCAAACACTGCCATCTAGAGTTAGAATGAGAAACTGTAACCCACAAATACGCTCCACATTGGTATTATTGTGAAAATCAGGAATGCATATTTGTTTATTTGGGATAATAGGAATGCTAGAAATATGTTTGGATAGATGTCTATACCCTACTACAGGCTAATATTAACATGTCAACTTCATATTTTGTACTATCATCCTTATTGTTCTACTTTATACCTACTTTGTAACCTTTGGTAGAAGCCTAATGATTGTAATTCTATTATTATTATTATTATTATTATTATTATTTACCCCTGTTCATGTTCATTTAGTCTGTAAAGCTGGTGTTAGTCGTGTTTCCAGGACACGGTCACGACGCGTGGGTTGATACCGGATGTGCTATGTAGGAGCCTCTCCTGTCTATTAGGTGAGTTGATATAAGAATTACGACGAAGAAAATAACCGTAACATTGTGTTTTATTGCGTTATTAGTGGGTGAAAAAAAAGAACTGTAAAATGAAAACGTATTGCTTCCGACGAGGATGGGATTCGAACCCACGCGTGCAGAGCACAATGGATTAGCAGTCCATCGCCTTAACCACTCGGCCACCTCGTCCGCATGCGCCTTACTCCCCACGCAGTGAATTTCTCTCACACCACACATCACATTATTTTCATTTTCATGTCTGAGTTGTGCATAGTAATTGTGTAACGTGGTGAACCCACAGATATTGTAGTCGGTGTGGTTTCATAGAAATCACACACATTCATTTCTAAATCCCTCCAATTTACAATGATGCACTCACACTCTGCTGCAGCTTCCTGCATATGTGCTTTGATCTACTGCACTGCTCACAGCAAGCATGGAACATTATAGGATCAAAACCACTGCATTTTTCACACCTGGCAGTCCCTTATGTTAACAAGTGTTCATAAAGCAGCTCGCACCCTATTTAAGTGTACTTCATTGTGTGGCTTCTGTATAATGATCAGTTTGACCTGTCAGTATGTCACATTTCAGAACATTAGTCTGAACACTATTGTATATAACACATCGTTAGCCTCCTAAGCATAACTGCTTAAGTCATATTTTTGGCCAAATTGTGATATCTGTGTAACTTTACTCTCCTAACACTGCCAATTCATTGTATGCATATATCACAATTTGGCCAATTATGCTATGAGGTTAACAATAAATTTAAAAAACTGTTTTTTATTTTTAATTCTAGGTTTATAAGTGACTATAAGCTCTAAACCTGAGACCTGGGTGGTGCATCAATACTTCTTTCAGTCCTCTAATAAAAGTAGGGGAGAGCAAAATGATGGCCATACCAAATTATTAACAAAGGCAATATAATGCAGTTAAAAGGAGTGAAGGACAGAAACTCCACAAACACAGTATTGCGGTAGTTACACCAGCAGATGGCGCCATATCTCACCAGTACAAACAACAGCACCTGCTTTTCACCTGTGGGGTGTTTCATAAAGCAGGATTAGAGAGCAGGCCAGAGAGGTGTGAAACAAGGATGCTGAATCATAACATGACTCATCTGAAATCAAGCACACCAAAGTAGATTATCAGGATGGAGACTGTGTTTGTAGCTTGAAGGGGGACTTTTATGAAACAACCAACCATTGTTACTCTGTGTCCTTTGTGTCAAGGTGAAGCCGGCGCCTCGGCCTTGGCTGTGGGAGGACGTCATGTGGATGTGTTAAATCAGCTGGCACTAGATGCTGCTCTACAGAAGCAAATACAGCATTATACAAAAAGCAGAGTGAAAATGTAGAGACTTGAGTTGCAGGACAGCAGAGATGGATTCAATTCTTTGTTTATGAATAATGAAGTAATGTAGTATTTTAAAACGCCTATAGCACCATATGTGCACGACAGATTTCATTTTATGTTTGCTTCGGCTGCTAATCATCAAGGACACCATGAGTTTTTTTTCCTAATCAGATCACAGAGGAAAATCCACAGGGGAGAAACTTATTATTCAGCATTTCAGCTTCCAGTCAGGTGGGATAATCTGTACACTCTGAAATGTACTGAAGCAATGTGTCATTACTAAAATGTAGAAATCGTCACGCTTTTGGCCCCATTTCAGCTCGATCCAGTCACAGATAGTCCATGATGTACTGACAGCCTCCCCATGGGCTCAGCACTTCAAACTTCATGAGATCAAAGAAATGACCCAGAATATGGTAAAACACAGTCGGAAACTTCATGAAAAGAATCATGGGACTGTCCCAAATCAGTGTGGTACATTTAAAGAAACTTTTTCCCGTATGACTACAGGGGCTGCCAGTGCCAGAAAGGCACAAGGTACTGTTGCCTGTGCAGATTCACTGCTCAGCCCCCGGTTTTGACAGAGACAAAACAAGCATTGCAGAAAGAGACTGAAAAATAGTTCATCCAGGAGCGAAGAAAAATAATAAACCTTTGAAACTGCCATAAAGTGTCAATCATGAAATATCCTGCTGACAACGTAGTCTATCGGACTTTTTTATAAATAAGTGTTTAGTATTATTATTATTATTATTATTATTGTTATTGTATATAGATTGGAGGCCTAACTTGTAGAGCTGCAGCTATTGATTATTTTGTAATCAATTAATCTATCAATTATTTTCAATTCAATTTGAATAAACAATTATTTGAATAGGCTAAAAAATAGTAAAGATATGAAAAAGACATATCTCAAAATGAACTGAAACAATAACTGTATTAAAGGATTTATAAAAACAATTGTGTGTGTATATTAGTGATCAACTGATATGGATTTTTTTGGGACCGATACCATTTTTTGGTGGGGTTTTTTTGCATCAGCCTTAGCCGATGACCGATACAGGCAGCCGATATTTGGAGCCGATACAGATTTTTTTTCTCTGTCAAATGATAACAAATGTTTGAAAATCTTTTTTTAAAGAAAACATTTATTGATCTAAAAATAATATTAAACTTCTGGTTAAAAAAAGGAGAAAGGTAAGGTAGAACAGGTAACTTTAATATTTCACATAATAAAACTTACATTTAGATAAAAAAAAAAAAACAAAGTGTTCAGTGCACTTAATTCTTCAAGTCAGCTCTTTCTGAAATAAACAATGACAGCAGCACAGACCATTCACTCATGGTGTCAAACTGAAATATTTCTTCCACCCAGTTCACGCAGCAGTATATCCAAGAACACGGAGGTACCGTGAACTTCGCCTGTCAGTAAATCATGGCAGGGAAAAAAAGAGCATATCGACCAATGCAACAGGCCGATACTGATACAAGAAAAAAACAGAAATATTGAGCTGATATATTGGTCTATCATTAGTGTGTGTGTGTGTGTGTGTATAAACAGGTTAATGACATCTACAAACAATATGTGGACTGCAGTCTACAACACATTTGTATCCAATTTATTAACAACTTAAGATGGAACAAGTAAATAACTGTGCATTGATCCCGGTGTCATGTGCATCACAATCGTCCGTGTGAAACAATAGGAACCAATGTTTAGCGGCAGCGAAATGAAGGAAATGAAGCTTTGATTCAGGAAAATTATAATAGATTTTTTTCTCTATTGAACAATGCAATTTGTGTTAGTTAATAATCATGGTTGTGTCTTAGCATGAAGATGATCGTTACTTCAGAGTAGGTAATAATGTTTTATGTTTCATATCCAGCTGTTCTGGGAACACCAGAACCTGAAAAGACTCACCTTCCTGCACCTCTCCTTCTCTGTCCAAATGAAAAGACTAAATACTAAAACCACTTCATGACACTGTGGAAAAGTGAAGCCTAAATCTTAGCTGTAGGAGGTGCCATGTTCCTACTGTGATGAACCACGAAGCAGGGAAGTAGTTACATCTGATCGAATTCTAACAATGATCTGCATTTAAAGCTTTCACTCACATACAAAGAATTCTTACTGACAAGAAGTGAAAGCTAATCGTTTGCTCCACAGAAACAGAACTACTGTTCTGCCACCAGACAGTGATTCTCAAAAAGTGCCACTGTTTTGTCTTTTTCTTCTTATCTCTTATACTTTTTGCTACTGTCAAACAACTTAAATTCATAAGAAGTGAAACCTAGTTTTTTGTTCCATTGTTACCATTTTTATGTTCAGTGAAGCAGATCTAGCCTTCAGACACTGGACTGAAATCAGTTGTCAGAAAGGCAACAGTTTCTCCTCTTTGCTTCTGTTTCTCTTTTGACACATTTCTAACCACCTTTCTTTGAAAATGCCCATGAACAAGAGGATGGGAATCTCCTTTTGGACCACTTCTGGTAAACTATGGTGGAGGTGAACACCAGTTTTAGGTTGATGAAGGTTAAAAAGTGCATCATATAATCATTTTATGTTCATAATATATATGTATACATATGCACTATGTTTTTATTTATTTATTTACCGTATTTATTTTGCTGTTTGAATTTTCTCTGTATATGCTCCCGCTGTCCTTATGCTCCTCGTGCTACTATGTTCTCTTTGTCATTGTAAATAAAGAACTTGAATAAAGCTTTCTTTGTATAAAAAAGCATATTGAAGCCATTTAAGTGTAAGTAGCAAAACAAAGCCATGCTTACAACAGACCAACCTTGGAAGCCTATTATTTTAGTAAGGCTTAATATACTTTTATTTATTTTTTACATCCTTCATATGGCAGTTTCAGTTATTTTATGTTTAAGATTTTTCTTTTCTATTCAATGACATATCAAAAATATCGTTGCACGCTTGCCACTAGCAAAACTGTCATTGTTAAAAGTGTAACAGCTACACAAAATATAGCTAAAGCTAACAGCTAACAACATAGCTACAGAAAAGTGCTCACTGTTGTATATAAAAGCTGTTTTTTATAATACAAAAGTGGTTCTGAAGGGGGAAAAGTTGTTTAGTAAGGAATATTAACTTAAAAACAACGAAAATAATTCTATGCTGACTGGTTTAGAGTAGTTGCTAATGAGTATGGATAAAGAAATGGGTAACAGTTTGCTAACAAAGGGTAGCATGGCTAGCTAATCGTCCACCCCCTCATTACATTAACAGAAGTCCTCAGGAGCTTAATACCACAGTGTTTGACACTTCCTCATCTTCATTAAGCTAAAACTTAATATCAGCGGTAATGACAACATGGAGGAGCAAAGAATTGGATAGGTGAGTATGCTGAAACCATGCTAGCGAAGTATCTAATCAGTAGACTTGAGTTAGGCCCAATCCCAGTTCACCTCTTAGCCCTCCCCCTTACCTCTACCTCTTGGCCCTTGCACTTGACACTATCCCTTGAAATGGAGCTACAAGCATTAGGAGTTGAAACATTCCCCTATGGAATGGGACAACCCTTCCAGATCTGTTCTATCATCAGCATTCATCGATGCTTCCATTAACAGATGCAAAAACTTTGTTTTCCGACAGTATTCTCCATGCTGTCAGCAGCTGTAACCATCTCTGTTGCATGGGCTTTGGTCAGTTTTTTGCAGCTGTCAACTATAAACCACAGAAATGCGATCTATAACACATTGAAATGGCATTCAACAGTCGGTCAAATGATTAAGTTGTTGACAAAGAAAATACGTACATTTATTTGTTTCTTTCATCACACTGCAGCACTCTGGCTGTGTTTACCTCCATCTTGCCAATGACAAACAGAATTATGGGGGATTTCTCCTACCCCTCCGTTTGTAGTGTGGACCTGAAAAATCTCAGCTTTGAGGGCTAAACAGCCGTCAACAACGGATTTAAATGTTCTGCAATGTCACAAACTGGCAAACCTGGTCACCTGAAATGTAACCCTTTTTAATTGACGTTTTGAGTTGAGCATCTAAAAACTTTTTTAACCTTAAGGCTGGAACAGTCCATTGCACAGATAGACACTGTAGGTGCATCTATTTTTTTAAACTTGTTTCCAAACCCATGTCACAATGTATGCTAATACCCAAGAGGCTTAATCTGGAACAGGGGTCACCAGCCCAGCTACTAGCCTGCATGTTAGATGTGTCCCTCTTCCAGCACACCTGACGATCCTTATCAGGCCTCTGCAGAGCTTGATGATAGACTTATCATTTGAACAGGTGTTTTGGAATACAGTACATCTACAACATGCAGAATAATAGCTCTTGAGGACCAGGGTTGGTGACCCTGATCTAGAGCTAGTTTGCATTATGCTATTTGCAAATACATGCCAGCTGTCATCATAGAAAGGAATCTTTTGCACTAGCATTTATGTACAATTAGGCTCCTGTCAATGAATGTAGGCCTCTTGTAGTAAAAACCTGTGATTATTGGTCAGTTTTATTGTTAATGAGGGCTGTGCTGTTTTTACCCTGCTCTCCGAAGGGGAGTTTAGGGTATTGTTTTTGGTTTGTATGTTTTGTTAGCAACTTTACACAAAAACTACAGACAAATTTCCATGAAATTTTCAGGAAAGGTGCGAGGTGGTCCAGAATAGATCCCATTAAATTTTGGTCAAGATCATCAAAAATGTGTTTTCGCATTGTTAAGATCAGGTAAATCAGGTAAAATGTTTGCGAGGGGCGGGGTTTGTTGTGCCTGGCACCACTTGTCTGAAAATTGAGTTCATAGTGTGGGTCTAAAATCTCTATTATATCTTTTCTTAATGATAAATACCGGTATGTCACAAGATTTGGAGTAAATGTGGTAGATTTATAGTTATGTGGGGCTGCTGTAGGTAAATAATGAGCTGGAGCCAGACCTAAAGGCATGAATGTGTTCAGTGGTGTGGATGATAACCATGTGGGTAGAGTTCTGGCCCTGAGTGTCCTGGCTCAGGGTGCAGGACAGGTGTCTAGCAGCACTGAGGTGAGGAGCCCTCCCATCAGGGGCTTGGAGACGAGTAATATGGAGAGAGGAAAGAGGACAAGGGAGGACGTTCTGAGGCTCCTGAAGTAGATGTACAAAGCACAGACGAAAACAGTCTAATTGTTCCTACAGTTTTCTGTAGTGTGCAGCAGCTCTACCTGTTTACAACACAATGCCTTCAGACTAGGTATTCTCCTGGAGGTGTAAATGACTGTTTCCCCTCCTGAATTTGAGGTCAGACAGTCAGGAGAAAACACCTCTGAACCAAGCTATAAACAGACCATTATTGTCTCTAGAAGTGCAGACAGACTTTAACCCCTGTTTGCTGCAGGCTAGTTGCAGTTTTAATCAGTACACTGAAGCCAGAAAGACCATTCAGAATGAGTTTACAAATACCTCATTTAGTTTAATTTCTTTAAGGAATAGGTCACCCATTTTGAGTGTTGATAGTAACTAAGTAGTGCAGTCCTTTGAGGTAGTTGTACTTGAGTATTACAGATATATTTCCATGTTGTCCAAACTGAGGCTTTTCAAATGGAAATAATGTCACTGTTACTCAACCACAACCATTGTAAACTTAATGTGATTTTACTGTTGCTCTACTTGAAGCTAAACAGTCAGAAGACAAAATAGTAAAATCTGCAGGAATGATGGCTTTTATTTGTGATACTGTAAAGTGGATATGTGTACTATTTCTACATTTAAATATCTATTTAAAAAATGTGGTTAAAAAGCGCACAGGGCCTTTGACCAAAGGTGACAAGATGAGATGAGAATCACTAAGAAACAGCTTTTAAGAGTCAAAGAAAGTGATTAAGTGCTAAAAAATAGAATCACTGTTGTTTTTTCCACCACTGGACACAGCTTCAAATGAAGTGAATGGCATTTGATGATGAAATCAGGTGATTTGTGGTTTTACTGTAGCTGTTTTCTGTCTAAAAACAGCTGCGCTAACAGAGCTATAATGTAAACTATCAGTTGATGCAGCATGTGAACATTTGTCAAAATAATTGGACTATGGGTGTTTGGAGATGAAACTGGATGATCCCATGTTACTTATGTGTGGAAACAATGACTTTATACTTAATTCAGTGAGTGATACATTCTTTGGATACATAGCATTGATATGTTGGTGGTTTTGATTTTGGTTTTGATCTGGTGAATGATTTCCTCCTGCTGTTGAGAGTTTGGAATCTCCATATTGCATGTAATGCCTTTAAATAAATTTCACACAGTATTTACACTTCTATTCACACACTGATGCACATATCCATGTATAATTCTAGTTTTTGTGCAGTTGGAGTTGCAGTAGTTAAAAAGGGAAAAAGTACCATAAAAGCACATTAAAACCCCAGGTCACTGAGTTGCACAAAAGGAAATGGCTGGCATGTGATGTCAGTAATCACACTTTAAGTAACATCATGTACTAGTGAAAGTGCAGTCGGCTCTTTTTAAAGCCCATTTTCATATGAGTCATGTACCTGTGCTTTACATCCACACAATTATATCTTCCTAGTACATTGGGTCATATTAATACCCATATTTAAGTACTGAAGTTATTTAATGCGTTGTTACTGTTTTTAACTTATTTTCCCATCATGCAGCATGGTACTGCGCTTTCTGTCAACGGTCATGGACATAGCAGCATGATTGTAAGGCCTAGGAAAAAAAATGTTGTGTTTCCGGTTTCCCGACCGATCCTAGAAAAACCTGCCGACCCTAGCCTTTTTTGGAGGGTGGGCCGCTGGCAGGGGACATAAATTTTGCGATCTGACA
>JAPTYQ010000016.1:4500808-4513281 GCA_029814465.1 Ostorhinchus cyanosoma | reverse complement strand
GTGTCTCCATCCACTGTCATTGATCCAGCTTCATGAGTTTTACTGGTGAATCAATGTCGTAGAAGATATGGACAGTTTTTTTTGTTTTGTTTTGTGGTTTTTTTATTTATTTTTTTTGTAAAAAGCTGTAAAATTCTAGTCAACAAACATGGACAGAAAACCTATAGCTGGGTCTTGGGAGGTTAATAAAACATTATATTGTTGTAAGCAGACTAACAGGGCCGACTGTTGCAGGAAGGGATTTACTGTTGAACTAAAATCATAAGGAAATGTGCATGGAATGCATTATATTGGTTTATTAGAAAGTTAATGTGGATTTTATAGTGACATAAGAGACCAATATGGCACCAATGTGGCCAATTTGAAGGCAATAAAAGAAACAAGCCAAAAAAAATTAAACATGTAAACACTGCAGTGAAAAGGTGATGGCAAGCTTGATTACAGTGCAGCTAAGTCTCACATAACCAGCCTTGTCTCATCAATACTTCTGCTTCTTTCAAAATTTGATGTGCATTACCACCGCCAATTGGACTGGAATTACTACAACCTCATCTATGACCTTTCTTGGTCTCATATCTTATCTTCTACTTAGTTAAAGTGCAGCACCTAAGCACCTCATATATCAGTTCAGTAAAGTGTTTGGCATTGGCCTAACCCTACATTACAGCCTCTGTAGTTTCAGGAATAAGGCAGAATAAATGTATGGAGGAAACAAAAAATGTTAAAAATCACTCCCAACTCATAGAGATGCCAATTCTCACAGACTATTTTATTGTTATTTTGGTATTTAACAAAGTACAGTATTCACATGGGATTAAAATCACAGACAACCTCCACAATTATTACAGATTTCCAGAGGTCTAGAAGTTATACTAGTCCTTTGGTAGTCAGGCTTAAAATGGGTACAAACAAGCTCAAAAATAAAGTAAATGATAGTTACCAGTAAAAACTTTAATGAATATAGCCTTCATCCATTCACATGATATTCTCAACCCTTCTGATATTGCTGACTTTGATGACACCAGAAGTGTGCTGTGCGTCGTCTTTATATAGAGTATATTTGACAAACCTCTTCCTGTTTCACCCACATCATCGCCACTGTGACATTTATAAACCCCCTCTAAGGCTAAACATAGCTAATACACATGGGTGATGTAATGCTATTGATATATATTGCAGTCAGAAATAATAGCAGCTTTGTAGTGTTGGAGTCGGGTCATGTGATTCATTGGCGATGTATTCTGTGCTCACCTGCATCGCATCTATTCACCTTCAAGTCAAATGTCTGCTTAATTTTGGCCCATTCAGTGATTTTTCCATTCTGTCCAGCATCCTGAAACTGGAGATCAATCAGGATTTTTTTTTTTCTTTTTGGGGGATGGTGTGATTTTTTTGACCAGGAGACAATTTTGGAGGTGCTTCACTCTGATTAAAAACCCCAGTCTGCGTTATGTAACACGTCTTTAAAGTCCCAGTCCGCTATCTGCCAGGTTTCTGCAGGGAGGGAAACACACACGTTTTGCACACACATACACAAGCGCAGTTTTCTGTGATGGCCAACATATCAGCCCACACTGCTTATTTCTCTGAGCTGTAGCCCAGGTTTAAAATAGCTCCGTTCCCTCTCAGGTCTTTACCATGATATTTGCAATGGTCTTATATAATCCGCACCTCCTGATCTTCTCTTCCTCTTCATCCTAGTGCTTGTGTCCCATTCTGCCTGCCTGTATCTATTTCTTTCTCATTCTAACTCTCTCTAGCTTTGACAGAAGACACAGAACAAACAAACTGTCAAAGTCATTTTCATGGCAAAGGTATCATTGCCTGCCTCAGACTGACTGACTGCTGTTGCCACTGTGTAGCAGCATGTGGTAACCGAGGTAAAAATGTCATAATAGCTGTGAAGGATGTCAATATGCTAATCATCCTGATTGCATTTGTCCCCAGTGCACCAAAGATCCTGTTTATGTAGTCATATCTCCTCTAGTTAAGCTGCTAACCAACGTCCTTCATGCCATAACTCCCTTTTTTTCCCCACTGTATTGAAGTACTATTTTGGATACTTAGTTTGCTCCACCATAACAGTGCTAGTGGAGAGTTTTGGATCGGCAGCATAAGCTGCAATCTTGACCTTGTATTCTAGTGCTTTTTTCCAAAGCTAAATTCAAAGGACAAAGAACATAATACAGTATTTAATGTGCAACCATTAATATGCTCGAATATAATTGAATTCTCTTTCAGAACAAAGTTGTAGGTATACGAGTTGTATTGCTAAGGTTAGCAGCAGGCTAGCAGCTAGGATTGTACAGTTAATTGAATCACAGTTGTTGCAATATCAGTCTTTGCATTTATATGATCACAAAAGTAGTAAAAATGCATGTAAAAGGTGCAGATGTAGGATCTAAGAAAGGGACAGAAATACACAAGACCTCTGTCAAGTGTTGGAAACCTGCTGAATCTTAGTGGCCACAATTTGTGATGGATAGACAAAGGTGTCACATTTGCTCAAAAACAGATCTTGTTGGGGTGTTCATGGTCTGCAGGGATTAGTAACCTACAAATCAAACTGACTGTCTCTGATAGCATGATCATCTGCCTAATATTGTGTAATATTGTGCCCTTGTTGCTGCCATAACAGCTCTGATCTATGACCTGGACTCCACCAGACCTCAGAGAGTATGCTGTGGGATCTGCAACCAAGATGTTCGGGTTGTCCTTCCCTTGACCATTTTTGGGAGGTACTAACCCCCACAGACCAGGATCACCTGACAAGTCCTGCAATTATGAAGATACTCTGACACAGTAAGTAGCTGTCACAACGTCTCACAAGTCTTTATGCTTCTACCCATTTTGCTGCTTCCAACATATGGACTTTAAGCACTACAAAAATCTAAATCTTACCAAGTGTATTTTTCTCATTTTTAGTCAAAATATCTCATCACACTGAAACTAAGACATAATCACCTAAAGAGTTACTTGTATGTTAGATTTAAGAACTTATTTTTAGACAATAGATCTTGAAAATATAATTTCAAGAGAGCTTAGCTAGATACTTTTCGCTTGTTCCATTGGCAGATTGTTTTTGCTTAATTCAAGCAGAAAAATCTACTAATAGAACAAGTGAAAATTATCTTGGTAAGAGTTTGATTTTTGCAGTGAGAACTAAATGTCCCCTTGGTACCTCATATATTCCACCCACTGATATGTACCCCTGTAATGAAAATCGTCAACATTATTACCACCTCAACTGTCTTTTTGGTGGACCTGAGCAATGCACAGTTGACATGATGTAATGTTCTGATTTATAGATGCCTATTTGCACAACAGTTTTATGAGCACTTTCAAAGTGAGGTACTTTTATTTGCCGCTGTGCATAAACCACTTAACCAATCAAGCCGTAATTAATGTATTTTATTTTTACCCGTAGTCTCTCTTTTATAACACATAGAACATTTGCGATTAAGATTGTAGATGAAAGTTGGCAGGATTTCTTTCAATGGATTAATGAACAATCCAGTATACTTCAGAAATCTGACACCTTAGACATCCATTAATGAGAGGAGTTTAACTTGTAGTACTTTACTTGACCCATTTGTGGAAACAGAATGTAATAACATTCAACTTGGGTAATCAGAGTACTGAACAATGCTGTGGTTGTCTTTTGAAACAATTAAATTGTTCATAGTGTCTGAAATTTAGGTTTTTCAGAAGCACGATTTAAAAAAGAGTCTGTATGGATAGAAATGAAATCTTTTAATTTTGCAACCTACTATCAAGTAAGAGTTTTGTATTATATACTCTATTATATACTATATTATGTTGTTTTATATACAATATATAACATTATTTTGTGAGACACATATGTAAAATTATGCACTGATTAAAACTATATTTTATTGGGCCTGGACCAAATACAGATGTCACATTGTAAGCTGTAGAATGACACGTTTGGTTCTTCCCTACACGGTCTTGGATACAGCCTTGAATCTTGAAGCTGTACCATTTTATATTCTTGTATGGTTGCGTTTCTGTGTGTTAGATTGTGCGGAGATTCAGCAGCTTCTTTCCTCCTCCCTTTACACATGCAGTACATACAGCTAGCACCCACACAGAGCAAAACACA
This sequence comes from Ostorhinchus cyanosoma, assembly GCA_029814465.1. Lineage (NCBI taxonomy): Eukaryota > Metazoa > Chordata > Actinopteri > Kurtiformes > Apogonidae > Ostorhinchus > Ostorhinchus cyanosoma. Next base: position 4,509,158 of record JAPTYQ010000016.1, on the reverse strand, counting down.
CGCATAGACAATAAAAAAAAGCCAGCAGCCACCCACGCACATACACACACACTCCCACACAGTGGAACGACAACAACAGTATGAAGCACATTGATCAAAGAGAGAGGTCCAAGTGCTCTGCTGTCTCTGACTGATGATAAAAATATGATAGATGTGTATCATTAATATGTTTGATAATCAGCCAGAAAGTGAAGACATTAAGCTGCATTTCAGTATGAAACACTGAGTTACTTGCTGGGTTTTCCCTCGAGTCAGAGAGTTTAAATGTGGACATGCTGTTAATGGTCAGTGCAAAAAAAAAAGCCTTGACCATCTTGTCAGTGGGAATACAAAGGACTGTGTTTTTATGACTCTGCATGGCGGTGCTTTGGCATTTTCATTTGGCACATGCAGCTTCTGTCCTCCTCTGTTCGATATTGTGATAATTCAGCATGAATAAGGCTGCATGTGCACAGAAACAGAGCCTTCATGCTTACACATACCCTGAATAATTAGACAGCTTAGTGCAGCCACCCACCTGTTCAGACCGGGTCAAACAGCACCTGCTGCAAAGAGATGTTTTGCTCTTGTTAAACTGCCAAAACACGGACTGAGCTTTTTTAACATGATGATGCATGCCTGATCAGTCACACTGGAAACTATGGGCCAATCTGTCATCTCTATCATCCTGTAGATGACGTACTTTTGTGGAATACATGCAAAAAAAAGCGATGCATAAAAGTGACAAGTTGTGTCAAATTTCTATGGTTTATGCAGTACACTGTACAAGTATCATCTTAGTATTTTCTATCTATAAAATGCTGCAAAATATCTTAACTGTTCTAAACAAATATCAAATTCTTGAGCATAAGAATACAGTAGCTGTTTACACCACAGAGATGGGCTGTATGTGTTTGTGAATACATTCCAAATGTATCACAAAAAAATTGGCGAATTTATGCACAATTCCATCCATTCTCATGTGAATATTAAGTGCTAGCTCTTCATTACCATGGTTTAAATGTTTGCACATTAGATGCAGTGTTTCATACAGTAACAGAGCTGTTGCTTGCGGAGCTGATAGATACAACATCTGTGCACTTTCAGAGATATAAAACCCAAACCACTCGTCTGGTTTATATAATGTATCATCTAACATCTCTCTTGTACTGTTTGACTAACATTTGCTTCTGCAGCTCTTCATACAACTATGTGCATCTTCTGTTATTCATATTAATCCACATGCCTGTTGTAGTTTCCTTATTGATCCATAGATACACACCACTAAAATATGTTTCAACCACAGTTATTCATTTTATCTTTAATGAATACACTGCCTTTTCCAACTCAACTTTTCTATCACCAACCTTTTTTTGTCAGTGCTTCAAGGTTCTCTCAGTTTTGGCATTTCCACACAGTTTTTTTTTTTGCACAACTTGTAATTGTACCTAATATCTTACTGCAGCAACACAGAAGTCATACAAGCATTATGACTCGCTATCAAATCACTATTTTGTAACAGAAAACTGGAAAAAACTAATTTACTCCTCACACCGTGTCTGTCCTGCTTTTTAACGGATGTAGGACAAGTGAAATAGGACGAAGAATCATGTTATTGACAGACTCTTGTTGTCATATTTCCTTCACGATGCACTCCTCTGATTTGGTGCTTGTTAAATGTTTCTGTATACATTTTTGGCATACCATTCTTAATTTGATTGTGAGTGTTTTTACACTTCAGAGCTTTTCTTGGTAAATTCATGCTTAATGATACAACTATTTAAACTGTAAGTTTCTCAGTAAAGTCTGCTATCTTACAGAACGTGGCCACAGAGGACTCTGAATGTCCACAAGAGAGTCTTCTGTTACTTTGTGATTTGACAGTGACACAGCCCTAAGTCTTCAGGGATTTACCAAGAACACATCTCAGAGTCTGCAAGTCTGTGAGTGTGGACATCAGGACTGGGCTTTTGTCTCGGGTATTGATCTAGAAGAAGGCCTTGAGGCACAAATGTCAATAAATTAAAGCCATATGCATATGGAGACACTGTGACACAGAAATGTTGACAGAAGCCTCAGGGATAACAAATTAAAACTGAAATGAAATGCTGGAAATAAATATGAGTACTAATGCTCTCAAATGATCACATGATAATAAGTAAAAGCACTCGCTAATTAAATTCCACATCTCTTTGGCAGCTGATAATAGTGAATAAATAATGTGAACTGATGTCATTTAAATGGTTCTTGGAAGACGGCTTAAAGGTTCTAACAGTAAGACCTTGAATTAACATAAAAACGGGTTTCATTGACTTTTAATTGAAGCATTTAATGACATTCAAGGCATATTAGACTGAATAACAGCAGCCAGTGCACCTATAGTTAACCTGGAAAGCTCTTTGAAACCAGTCTGACATCTCTGTCAGGATGCACTGATCCTGAAAAGTTTATTCAAATTAGATCGAGAATTACAGTAAATCTGGTCGTGTATTTTTACAGACTGTGTGACAAACAGACTGTGTCATCTGGCCCAGTAAATCACCAAAGTCCCCCTGGTGGCTGTGGAACTGGCACATACTGTAGATTAACTATTCATAATGGTAGTCACTCGCGCTCTCTCTCCCTCTCACTGGCCTTATTCAAAGTGTTCTAATTAATCAGCCTTAAATAGATGGACAGACCTACATTACTGACACAAGTCCTCACACACCATGTACTATTTAATACACAGATGGCATGCATGTATGTGTGCATAATCACAGTTTGTTTGTTCAGTGCCACCGGTTCCTTGGAATGACGTGAATTTGCGTTTTACTTAAACGAAACTGTAGTTATCCCCTTTTTTTTTTTTTTGATTAAATAACTTCTATAAATATGACACAGAACTTGAACTGCTAAATTTAACTATTGACCAGAGGATTTTTAGGGTTTCCTAATTAACTATTCTCCTGCAAAAGGATTATTTCCCTTGAACCTCAAGCTAAGGGGCAGTTATCTCTTACATTAATGCTAAACAAACAGATCAGTTTATTTCGAGATGTGAATGTTAACGTGGAGATGTGTTTCTATCAACTCGACAATCACTCTTTTGCCACAGTTTTTTTTTGCCTCCACCAAAAAAAAAACAAAACACTAGCTCTTTAACAGCTGAAGCCATCTCTATAAAAACTCAACAAATCAGTATTGTGGTAAAGTAAGTGTATTGCTAATAGTTAATATTATCAGGTACTAGAGGTAGGTGATATGGACAGAATCTTTTGTTATGGTACATGTAATTTTGTGTCATGGCACTGGTTCTGGGTAATAGTTCTTTGAATTCAGCTGTGAATTTCTTACTACATCAACAATTTTATCATACTTTATTTAAATTCTGTTTTAAATGTCTGGAACTTCCAAACACACTGAAACAACAGTTAAGCTTAAGAAAGCACTGGAGTTAAGAACAGAAAACCCAGAATTCCAACTTATGTGCAAATGAGACCATGAGATTTTATTGGTTTTAGACAAAGGGCAAGGACGGCAGCTAAATAGTGAACCCAGTGCAGAAGTAGCTTCTAGTGTAATAGCTAGATGATGGCTCTAAAAAGGTTTGGCCTCATAAACTTACATTGAATTTTAGACCAAAACATACAGTTGATATTTTTTTTTCCCATTATTGTGTCATTTGCTATATTTTAATCCTCCACCACACTGTATCTACAGGATTGTCCTATTGAGCAGGTGGTGGTTGGTGAGAGTGAACAAAAGGAGTACGTTTATGACCATATAAGTAAGACACTTAGCTTTATCAATACCTATTATGCACATTTTCAGGTCCATATTATTTATGTTTATGTAAACTACACCTCTAAGAATGGGAGATTATCTACTCCTAATGCTGGGGCTGTAGCACTGGTTACAATCAGGGCTCAAGTAACTGAGACATGAAGCAGGCCAAAGCCACAACTCACCATCAAGTTTCAGCTTTATTTGTACATTAATGCATTTTAACAAAGCTTTGAAATACAGCACACAATAAGATTTCACATAAGTCGTCATTTTCCTCTTAAAATCCTTCTTGTGTATTAGTCACCACTAAGCTTTAACAGTGATCAGCATTTACATGAAATGCAAAATAATTATGTATATGACCTGATGTTACTCAACTTTACAAAATTCATTGAATAATGTATAAAGTAATTCATCCTTAATACATCACAGTGGAACTAGATGTCTTCCCACAGTTTAACGCGAGTGAAAACCAAAGGTTTTTTTTTTCATTGATAAAAATAGTACATCCAGCCATGTGGCTCATCCTCTAATTTAGTCCATTTCCATCACTTCAAGGGTTATTTCCTTGAACGAAAATCCTTTCCAGCAGGTAAATAAAGCAGCGGGGTTAGAAAGTATTTCAGTATTCCAATAGAAAGAGGTGTCTTGTGCTATGCAACATAGAGCCAATTGTTAAATAAATGAGTTAAAACTCACACATTGTACATTTAATGAACAGCAGCATCATGTTAGAATGAGACCTCAGCCAGAACTTAGGGTCAGGGTGACGTACAGCAAGTGCGTCTATATAGGTGATGTGGGCCCACAGACAGTTTGTCCAGATAATTTTATAATTGCCATGTCCTAGTCCTATTTCTACAACAAGGAATAAGCAGCGCAGCCACCCATACACAATGGTATAAAGATGCCAGATTGGCAGAGAACGACCACGAAACTGCCTGGAGCCCCAATGTGGAGCTGCAGGGCAAAACCCCTAATGCTAAACTTGATTTATTGCCATCATCCAATGCTAGTTTTATTATCGAATAAAAAGGAGAGGAAGTAGACCAGATCAGAAAAATAATGTCTCAACGCTCAACACCCACTCCTTGTCTCCATATTGCTCACATGTGAAATGTGGGTGGAGTATGTCCATACTGCACAATGTGAGATTCCAAGGAAGAGCTAATTCTGTCCTGCTGATAAAAGACAGCCTCTCTAATGTTAATGTAATGCAAAATACAACAAAACAAGCCTCCCAGATCCCAGGGTCCTCAAACGTCACAGTTGCTGTATGTGATAGGATTTTACCAATTTAATCAATACAGCTACAGAGGTATGTTAACAACTGCATTTACAGTGTGGTCCTCTGTTGTTAAACTGTTGTTGCATTCTTTTATATTACATATTTCAAGTTAAGTTACCACAAACTACCTGACACTTGGAGAAGGGGCACTTTGACAAAATCAAGAAACGCAAAAAGAAAAAAAAAACTATGCAAACTAACTGCGGCTTGTCGCCACTTTGCTGATACACATTCAGTACCAGGAACATTCAGACAGTCAAATGGAGAGACCTGCAGCTTTAAAAGTACAGACACAGCAGTAGCATACAGCAAATAAACCACTCCTAAAGCACTCTGCTCCTCTGAGGACGTGCTTGTATGTCCGTGCTTGAATCCACCAGAGAGAGAGAGATCCATCACTAAACCTGACGGGTGCATTCAGGCCTCTGCTAAATCCTGCTGGTTTAAAAAGACTGTTGTTATAACGGCAGTTACAGCTGCACAAGGCAACAGTTTCTATTTTCATTTTCATATAAAAGATGAGGCATAGTCAGAATACAAGGCTGAAGGATCCTCCACAACAGATTCACCCTCCAAACCAAATTGTAATCTCGTGGGCAGTCGCACTACCATCACTCTCAACACACAGTAAGTTCAGTTGGAACTTGTCAACATCCTGCTGCCCAATTTGAAATTCAAGAGAAAACTTGAAATAGTATGACCACAACACCCCACTGCTTCCCACACAGACCTACATTAACCGCCTCACACTTGTAATAAGATGTATTATTGTGTAAATGACTCTTCAAGATTCAAGTGCCCACCTTCTCTTTAACATTTGGAATACAGAGAACAAACCTGGTAGCACTGTGCTTTTTTTTAAAGTACAGTTTTAACTTAGCTATAAATTGAAATGGTGTTCATTTCCAGACTTTAGTGTGATTGGCAGCTCTACCAGCCTCCACATTGCATCTTATACTGTGTGCCACCGACTTGGATTTGGACAGAAATCTGCTAGATTGCTTTTCTTTCAGCTCAAATAGAGCTAAAGCTGTCAAATTCTCTCACTCTGACAAATGGCGGAGGGACTGAAAGGCAAAAGGGAGGAAATGAAAACATTTACAAAAGCCAAATATGCCAGGGAGGCACAGAAGGGATTATGGGAGATGCAGTCTTTATTTTGAGAAATAGTAGTACTAAAAATAACACCAGCGAGACACAAGGGCTATCAGTCACCTGAAGCAAGGTCTCATTGTTTACCTCAGGGCGTTTAAACTAAGGTATCTCTAATGATAAATCGCTGTTAAAAATACCACACGTAGACCCTCTAAATGAGTGCAAGACTGCATTTACAATCAGTATTTGGCCCTATAAATAAAATAAATTCAGCAATTGCTGTACACATCACCCAGGCAACATTTTCCATATATGAAACATAGAATATCTGTAAGCATATTGCTCAAGTATTACATTCACAATTTCAAATCTAATTGATAAATAAAACATTTAAAATAAATTTTATTACTAAATCTTTCAGTTATTTGTTCAGATTGCACATTCATCACATATATATCGCTCTATAATTAAATCAATCTTCAAAATATATTATTGACACACTGTTAAATGCACTATAAGTTTGGATGTGATTATAAAATACATTTTACACTGTAAAGTTTGACCCCTGTTTTTAAAAGTCAGTTTTTAAAGAACATACATGAAATAGTAAGAAGTAAAGTGTAACATTGGGAAGGACTTGTAATTTGACATATGAAATAGCCCTAGACACATTTACATTAGCTGTTTTACGTACATTGTCATTATCTTGCAAAAACTTTTCTCCTCTACCGTAGTCATTTTAATTAAACTGTACATCAGCGTTTAGTCATAGGTGACTGAGTCAAATTATGTGAATTCTGTGAATTTAGGACTTACAATTGTGCTGTCCTGTTCAGTGCTTTCAAAACATTTTTTTCTACTCCACAACTATTCATAAGTATTATTTAGAGAGTAATGTGAAACCAACTATATTTACTATTAGTCAAAAACAATCTATTCAGATTGGCCACATGGAAATGGGGTTAAATGTTATATCAGAGGCCAAATTTCCAAGCTTCCCACCCTGAAGATTCCGTTTAGCCTGAGTCTCACACTGTCTTGAACTTAAAAGGATAATGTGCGTTATTGTTTTAGGCTAATCTAAGAAAATGCAACAGCTAGCCAGTATTTTATGCGGCCTTTACAAGCTTATAAGAACGCTAAATGCAATAGTCAAAATCTACAAGCAAAAAGCTTTCAGTGTTCAAGCCATCAGTTAAAGATAAATTCTACCTTTCAGCAACCAAATCAGCTGTGGGCACAGAGAAGCACAGCCCAAAGGGTGGAACGAAAACATCCATGACATATCAACCAGATGATGATGATGATGGAGATGATGATGAAGAAGAAGAAGATGAAGGAGGAGGTCTGTGCGTCTCGCCTCCCAGTTCTGCGAACCTCGCCAGAGATGATGAAGTTACGTCCTTCTCCTTCCTACTTCCTGTGCAGACCGACCTCTGTGCTGGTTTAAACTGCCATGTCACCTTTTTTGCTGTCGATGTCTCCACCATCGATGCTTGCTTCACTGGAGTAGTAACAGACTGAGTTGCCATGGGAATTGCAGGCGATGCTCCCATACTGGTGGTAACCCCGGCAACCTTCGTCGCATTGCCATTGTTGTCCCTATCCTGCTCTGTGAAGGGCTCCTCGAGCCCCTCTGGTTCAGTGGCTTCTCCGTACATGTCCCAGTCTGGGTCGGCGGGCTGCCATTTGGACCGTGCTGCGCCAGAAGACTTGTTACCAGAAGCTGATGTTCTGGAGGATCGACTGGGATCAGAGTCAGACAGATCTGAATCCCAGTCACTGTCCCCCGCCACCGAGCCACAGCCAAGCACTGACAAGTCAACTGGGCCAGAACCAGAGCTCTCAGAGTCAGACTCCCTGAAAAAACACAGCGCAATGTAATATGGAGTAAACATGCCATAACATTAGCAGTATTAAATTATAGCAACCATTAGATGAATTTCACTAGTTCAACATTTCTTGCTATCTTCACTCTTTGAAAGTGCTTTTAATGATGCTGCAGAAATCTCACCTGGCACAAACAACCTTTATCTTAAAATAACATAGCTTTAGTGGTAAGTTACAAAACCCAGAGGAAGAGGGGAGAAAAATGTAAAAATATCCTATAATTAGTTTGTAATGAAAATGGGTTCACTAAACCTTAGGTGTGTGTGTGTGTGTGTGTGTGTGTGTGTGTGTGTGTGTGTGTGTGTGTGTGTGTGTGTGTGTGTGTGTGTG
>JAPTYQ010000016.1:4484004-4499213 GCA_029814465.1 Ostorhinchus cyanosoma | reverse complement strand
GTGTGTGTGTGTGTGTGTGTGTGTGTGTGTGTGTGTGTGTGTGTGTGTGTGTGTGTGTGTGTGTGTGTGTGTATATCCCTCTTCCATAGTGGTATTTCTTTTATGTGATTAAAACTAGGAGACAAATGCCCACCACACATCTTATCTAGCCATGCAATACCATAAGGCACCTCAAAGACAGCTAGTGAACACATTAGGGCATAGGATGTGTTATCAGAGCAATGAGAGGAAAATTAAGGAAGGACATATGTAGACATATGGATATATAGGATTAAACAACATTTATTAGGGCTAAAACACATTTCATTCGAATCAGATTGGGCTGCTTAGGACAAAGATTTTCCACTTTTAATAAACAGAAAATCTACCGGTATGTGTTTCAGTAATAATTTGAATATCATCAGTTCAATAAGTTTCTGCGATTTAGAGGGACATGTTTCTGAGTGTTTTTATGTCAGTAAAAAATATATAACCCTGTCACAAACAGCTAACTGAAAATTAGATGTTTGTATAGCTATCAATTTGCCTGAGATTCACTGACCTCTGGTACCATTACATCTTGGAAGGATTATGACTCAGAGGCATTCAGCTCCACAGGAGTTAGCCCTCCCTTACCTGCATTACCTGATAGATGTACCACCACAATTAAATGGGCACTGTCCTCAGTAGCAGGACTTGACATGAGAAGCAAGATGCTAGTGGATTGCTTCCATGGGTAAATAAATAAATAGTGACACGTACATTCAGGATGCATTAAATGGCCTGAGCAATGTTTAGCTTTTATCCTGTACAATTAGGAAACTAGTGAGGCCGCACCCCTCCTGAAAAGCCACTGATAAGTGAATTTAACCTGAGAAGCATAACAGCCATGGATGTATCCTTAGAGGTGGGTTTCAACATCCAGCATGGGGCCTGTCCTTTGAATGGTAAAGTGGTCATTGGTTATAAACCAAAAAAGGTTCTGACTTCAATGTTGCTTCTACATCTAGAGCTAGTTGATGGGTCCAAAAAATTTCATTTAAATTTTTTTTCAATGTTATAGGTAATTTTATTCAATTGTTTTGTGGACACATATCCTGAAGACAAACCATGACCCAAAAGTACTCTGTCTTTATTAAAACTACATGCCATATACCACTGAAAAAACACCTTCACAGTTGATAATATAAGATCCAAACAGATGGCATTTAGATTTTTTATTGAGCGAGGAAGGTCTCCAGATGAATAATCAAAATTTTTCACTTGATGCATTTTTCACGATTTTCAGAAAGTAAAACCTCAATTAATCAAATTAATTAGATACATTGTCCAGCCCTGACTACAGGTGTTGCATATGTGGACTGTTGGTTCACCCACTGCTTCTGTGTGTTTTCCTACATAGAAGACAGTGTGATCAGACTTAACACTGCAGTAACAACACAGGTTTTAAAGTCTTGCCTTTTGTATGGAGAGCCAATTAAAATATATAAGACAACTGTGTTCATATCCTGATCATGAACAGTTTTACAAACATCTCTCATCATGGCCTGTACGGGAACGTTTTTTTTTTTCTCTTGTTGTTGGTTTTTTTTGGGGGCGGTGGACAAAGGAGATTTTGTTGCAGAACTGCAAGTGTCCACTAAGGGAAATGTCACCACCACTCAACAGCGTTGAGTGCGTTGAGGGGTGTCATCATATTCAGTTCTCTTAATAGTTCCATGACAATCATCACCCACTGACAACCACAATAACACATAACTATCTAGCTTGTAGGTCCGCTATAGAAGAGAGTCCTGTTTTTTGGGACATTAAGCCGTAGTGCTTCACTGGGGGTGTGGTGTAGGGTAAGGGTAAGGGTTAGGGGGATAACCCGATTATGGCACTGCATCGAAACAGGAACCCACATCAAACACATCAGTGATGCAGGACATAACTCCATCCCCAGGCAAAATACCCCAAAAAATAGGAGTCCCTAGCTCTAGAAGCCACATTCAAAGAAGCATATCATTGGATGAAAAATTTGTATAAGTGCAAGATGAATCATCCAGCGAATTACGTTAAAAACAACTTATTATACCTACATTACTGATACAAAGTAATATTTACTTCTACTACGACCTACTGACAAAAAAAAAAAAAACACAAAAAATCCTAATTGACTAAAGGTATGGATGATCCTGGTATTAGAGTAAGTGTATTATGCATTTGTATTTATTATGTATTCCTTTGACTTAAAGGCGCTTTAGTAAACAAGTAAAGACCACAACGTGCACGCACCTGCCACTGTAGGATGTGCTTCCTGTGGGGTCCAGTAGGAGACAGGCTGGAGCTGCCAGGTAGACAAAGCTGTCAGTGCACAGAAAGTCTCCTTCCTCTGGTTTTTGAGGATTGAGGTGAGTGGGTTTGGCTTCCTGTTGCGCTTTTGTCTGCTCTGAATGTGGTATAATGTTGTCTGACTGTTTCAGAGAGCTGTCTTGTTTTGCGTCGTGCAGGGACATTTTTGTTACCGTGGTGACTTCACCCCGAGAGGCGGGTCTTGCTGAGACAGCAAGGTAAACAAAACTGTCAGACTGGACAAATGGATCTATGTCACCACAGTCCAGTCCTGAGCTTCTGATTGGTTTCTGACTGGGGTCTAGAAGGTGTTTGATTGATTGACTAGAAGGAGACAGAGCGAGAGGGGAGTCAGTTCCCATTATGGTCACCTTTTTCCTTGGTGGGATTTCTTCACCCTGCGGGGCGTTTAGCCTAGTGGAGCTCTCTAGATCTGTAGGGTCCAGTGGGGATGAAATAATGGAAACCATTTCTGCTGTCTTATCTCTCCTTACATTCCCAGCTGAAAACATCTCTTCATCTGTTCCCATCTTCCCATACCCCTCTCGCCCTCTTTCACCATCTCCTTCAGTATCTTCCTGTTGGGAGGTGTTGAGGAGCGATGGGTAGCACCACTGTAACTCTGCACTCTCCTCCCTTCCCCATTCCTTTAACCCTCCATCATCCCCGTCTTTCTCCAAGGATGTGCTGCTGCTGCCGAGGTCGGAGCCACTGATTGGCTGGTCACTGTCAGAGCCCGTTTCCTCCTGGCTTTGATTGGATAAGGAGAGGAAGATGCCACTGGAGTCAGATTCCAGCGTTAGGTTGGAGTCTGGAGAGCTGTCCTCTTTAGCAGAACTGGGGGAAAAAAGACAAGGCAGTCAAACAACCACTCCTTTCCCCATGTGCCTGCTAATCTTTCGGAATGCTTTCTCCCTTTCTACTACCGGTTACTATAGATGCCATTTTGTCCTAACCTAGTTTTACAGATTGGCCATTGATTTGGTTTTGTCTCACAGCTGCACAGAGCATTAATTTAAGTCCTTACACAGATGTCCTGGTTGATGGTCCCATTTTTCTGACTATATCAGGTCACTAATTGCTCTGATCCACTTGGTTCAGTTTGCTTTCATTCATTGCTCAGCTGCAGAGCTCATCTTCATGGACATTTGATTGCTAATGATCACTTTAAAGCAACGGTGGGTTTATTCACTTTAGGTAAGAAGACTAATAAAACTCTTTCATTACATCTAGAAGCAGATAAACAAAGCACAAATAATGCTCACTAATGTTGTCTCATATTACTTTTTGTGTTTAACTGACTTATGGACTTATCTTTAAGGATGAAATTAAGGATCTTAATAAAGTGCACTTTGATCATTCATAATTCATTCAGATTATAGCATTTTCTGTTCAAGTATTCTGTTCATGAATCACTTTTGTATTCCACTGTCATTATTTCTGCCCCTGTGTACAAAACAAAATATAGTTTATTTCCCAATTTACAAGCAAAGACTTCTCCTAGTAAAAGGGGTTTGTAGTACTGGCAGATGAAATTAAGTTAAAAAAAAATGAAGCATGACAAACCTTTGAGTTTATTATCCAAAATCTCCAACTGTGGTCTACAACCTTTATAAATGTCAGACCAATTAATAAACACCCACATATGCATTCATATCACTGAATAAACCTTAAAACAAACAAGTAGTCTGTTTAAATCTCTAAGAATGATTTGTTGATACATTTTTTCATCATAACTACTTTGCTTATTTGTATCAGTCATCTGTGAGAAGTGACAGCACTGCACAGTATTTAGTCAAAAGTGGGTGCTTTCAGTCCAATTATATACTGAAAAGCTTTAAAGCAGAGAAAGGGTATATGAAAGATGCAATTACAGGAATGTAGTCTGTAATTAAAATCGGCACAGAACAACACTGTCATGTCAGAATGTTTTGAAAAATCCTTATCATGAAAGTCATGCATTCACTAACCTGACTCAAATGCACTTAATAACAATGAGAGTAAACTATAACTAGAAAAGCACTCGGAGAGCGCACACCTCCGCCAAGGCAACCCCCCCCCGACCACTACCAAAATTTAATTTGTGCCATTTCCAACAAATCCTGAAAATTTCATCAAAATCCATCCATAACTTTTTGAGTTATGTTGCACACAAAAAGACAGGCAAACAAACACACGCCGGCAAAACCATAACCTCCTTGGCGGAGGTAATTATGAGTTAGACTGTGCTTTTCAGCAGGCTTTACATTAGCTATGTTTAACCACAGTTTTTTTGCTTTTGCATTAGAGTCATCAAGCACAGAATTACCTCATGCCACTGGTGGAAGTCCCACATGCAGGTTTGCCAGACCAGTCTACTGGAGATCTGTCTGTTTCAGTTGCTGGTGAGGCCATAGTACTGAGCTCCAAACTGACCTGGGATCTGCTCCCCACTCCTGAAAAACAGAGCAGAAGCTTAACATCTAGAAGCAGGAAGTTAATCGATGTACTTTGCTGTTTATCACCTTCGTGGTTAAGTCTTTGGAGTTGATGTGGGTTTGTGTTTACAGTCATCCCTGTGGTTGATGCAACATTTGCTCATTTTCCATGTGAGGCAGACTCTCGGAATAACAACAATGACATTACTTTTGTTTCTCAAAGAAAAATCCCTGAATTTTCCTAATTTAGGCACTGAATTGAGTAGCACTTTTCTCTGACTAGACTTCCGGAATTGTTACTGAAAAACATCTTAAGACTAAGATGATCTAAGATGATGATAGTGTTATTAAAAGTCTCTTAATATAGCCTTTTTTATGTTTTGTTATTCATCACCAGTATTTTATTTTTATTAGACCCATCTATTCCCTTTATGATCTCCTTATAAAATGAATACAGCATCATGAGATTGAGCTGTGTGTCAAGGGAGAGAGGAACATTGAGCTGTAAAATGATATTATGAAAGCCTTGGTTTCCAATTTAACAAGGAAAGTCTAGACGAAAATATAACCTGGATGTTTGTAACGTAGAGAACCAATGTCTGTACATATTCACCTGTGAAGCTATACTTGGTTAGAGAGTAATTTATTTTCCCCCAAGATTTTAATAGAATATTGAAAATTAACTAGGTTTTTGAGATTGAGGTTATTGTGTTTGAGAAATTCTCACTTACCTGCTCCGGTCTTATTCTCGGATGTAGTATTACAGCGTGGCACTGATATTAATGAGCAGAAAATACTGTCTGTGCTTGGCGAGGGATTAATACATCGATTCAGAACAATGACCAGTTGTACTTAGCTGGCACTGGTTCACCACCTGTTACTTTGGCTAACATTTGACGAAATCATTCACCGGCTGTTGCTACAGTGAAAATCTCACACATTTACCAAAAAATCAGCACAACAGCAAGAATATTATTATACACAACCCAATATGTACATTTTTTGTTATTTAAGGCTATTCATGTAATGTGACCAATAAAAGATTGAATGTCAAATTATAATTTAAAGATTGTATGTGCAAAATAGTAGAAAGTAAGAAAAAGTAATTGGTTCACTATTCAATATGTCAAAACACATACATTTGTAAACAGCGTGAAATACAGATACTAAGATATTTAAACTATTTTCTTTCTTAAACTAGTCCTGTAAAATTTCAAAAGACATTCTTGTAACTTAGCAATTCTGTAAAATTGGGGTACTCACAAGACAGAGATTAATAAAAGAAAAAAATCAAAAGAACCAAAGCAGTTCCATGACTTCTACCATATGCCTCAAGCATCAAAAGCATTAGAAACCACATGTACTATGACGTAGATGAGCCATAATTGCGACCAATGGCAAAGAAGACATTCCAAAATTTGGACACTTTGGGTTCGACATGAGCTAAACGAAGAAACAAAGAGCAAAACAAACACAAGAACCATTCACTGCCACCTCACTGCCCATCGTCCTTATTGAAAAGATGAAAGTAAATAATAGCCACTAGTTTAAAAAGTAGGAGTGTAATGGTAGAGAAAAATTTTGGTTCAGGGGTCTTCGGTTTGATTTCTCTTTCGGTACAATGAAGTAGACGGGGTGGGGGTGGGGGCGCTCTGTACCAAAAATCGAAAGTGAAACTACACGTGTCCAACGGCCGACCTGGCTTCTGTGCCTCTGTTATACTCTGTTGTCATGTTCACCCCCCCACCCCCCATCAGCACCCAAGCCTCAAAATAAAGTGTTTGTTTCTTTTGCAGTGGCACTGAGAATTCAGCAGAGGCGTGGCTCCACTGCTGAATGTAAACAGGGGAAACCCTGCTCATGGGTTCTGCTTGTGGCCACCCTGCTTCCCGAGTGTTTGCAGTCTTTCACATAGGCTACATGTATTCATTCAGTATACCTCCATACTGTATCGAAGGCCAAACGAGTGCACCGTTGCATCCCTATTAAAAAGTAGCCCCAGACAGATAGAAGATATTATTCTATATTATATAAGAAATTATGCCAAGTTACCAGATGCAAACAGTATTAAAGGAACACATTTAAATTAATTAGACACTATGGATATTCTGTTAACTGTCACATCACCTCTGTGAATGAACATGAACACTGCATCGACAGCTGGTCACTTTCTATACATGTCCACACATCTGTCTCTATGAGGTTTGTCAGTTGGTTCTTCTTACATATACATTTTTTTTATCTCAAGAAGAGTTTGACAGAATGTTGAAAATTTGACACAAACATCCACTTCGGCTCACTGATAAACTGAAAAGGGTTTGGTGATGACTAGGTCAAAGGTTACAACCACTAAATCTCTGTCATTTCTAATACTGCTAACACCTTGGGGGAATGTCTTCAACTTGGACTGACTAGGACCAAATAATGGATTGGATGGACTTCGGTGGCCAAGGTCAAATTGAAAAAATGAAAGCAGGCCAAGTCTTTCCCTCATTGATAAGTTGCTAGTAGTTAAGAGAACTGCATGAGCATATTGTGTAAGAATACTGGATGGAAAGGACTGAACTGACTTTTTATACAATAACAATGCATGGAATAGTAATATTACCACAAGTTATGTTGATACTAAAATTCTATATTAAAGCATACTTTTTGTGTACATTTAACACAACATAACAAGGCCATCATCATAAACAGTACTGTTCAGAAGTTTCCAAATTATATGAGACACCAACATTTAATCTGCATAGAGGCTGATGTAATGTGAAATTTAGACATTAGGTTTTATTTTTTTAAAAAAAGCACTATTCTTTAATCTGATCAATATTAATTGATTAATTGATTAATTAATTTGCAGAGATGACTGTCAAAAGCAAAGCATTCATTTCAGAAGCGTCACAATTGTTTATTGTCTATGTTTGTAATCCAGAGCAGAAATTTGATTGCAGCTTGAAAAGTTCACAGTTTTGTAAATGTCTGCAAATGCTGCTGTAAAATGTATTACTGTAAAAGATTAAAAAATGTTCTATCACTTCTTTTTATGATGCCAGTGACTAAAGGTTAAATGCACATGAAGAACGCTGGTCATATAGTCATATATATCATAGTTTATTTCTCTGTGGTGCCCATGTTGTGATATATTACTGTAGATGGGAAAATCTTGTGATATTATTGTATCATAAGATAAGATAACCCCTGATGGGATTCCCACTCCTACTCGTCTTGACAAGAAAACTGATCTCATGTTGATGGAATAGATGGAGCCTCCCCGTTCATGCTGGGGTAAAAATGAGAAAAATGGAAATGAACAGCATTTCATATCTACCTGTCAAAGCTGCAGTTTTCTCTCTCTGCGGCCCTGGGTGTGTTTGGTACATGTCAGCACGTTCCCTCTGTGGCTCAAGGAGCGTTGGGTATAAATCCTGTGCGTCCCTGTGAGGCTGAGACAGGTCCAGGTGTTCCAGGTCAGAGTCCAGTTCCCGGGCTCTCCTCTCCAGCTCTGTCAGGCTGAGCTCTGAGGCTGCAGAGGAGGGGGGGTGTGAGCCTCCAAAGCCAACCGGTGGCCGGAGAAGAGGCCAACGTTGGAGCGAACCCGAGAGGGAATCGTTGTCTCCTCCTGCTCCTCCTCCCCCTTTCTCCCAGCCGTCATCCCACAATGTGTTGACCATATCAAGCACAGCATCCCAGCTTTCCATCCCACCTTCTTCTCTAAACGTCCCTATTTCTCCCTCCAGCTCAACTTCTTCTTTATTTAACTTTGCCACAACCTCCTGCAACTCCTGCCCATGCCGTTCTTTTATTTCCTCCCTCACTTGGATGCTACTATCTTCCACCATCACCTTCACCTCCTTGTTTCCATTGTGGACTTCAGTCTTTCTCTCTAGCTTTTCTAGTTGTCTGTCTTCTGCTAGCTCCTCATAAATATCTACCTTCTCTGTGTCTTTACTAAGGTTCTCCTCTGTTTTGTCTTTTTCATCTCTTTTCTCCTCTCTTCTGTCTTCCTTCCCTTTCTTCACCTCTCTCTCATTCTCCTTGTTTTTCTCTCCTTGTTTCTCCTTACTCCTTGATCTGGATCTTTTAGGTTCTTCCTGATCTCTACAAACCCTCCAGTGCTCCAAGTTCTGTTCTTTTAAGGAAGCCCTGCCCACTAAACCAGTCCCCTGTCCCAGTTCTGCATGAGAAGGCTCTTTAAGGGAGCATCGTCCCACAATATTTGTAGACTGTGTGAGCGGGTTCTCAGAGAAGTGGCCTGGACCAGGATGGAGGAGGGCATGTGGGCGCCTCTTCTCCAATGCTGACAGAACTGAGGGGAGTGGGGGGAGGATGGGGAGGTTGTGAAGCGCCCCTCCCTGTCGGACAGTCCTCTTTCTGACAATGATCCGGCGCGGCCAGGTGGACTCGATGCCCTCAGCAGGACCTGTTGACTCAAGGTCAGCAAGACCCCTGCTTAGTCGTGGGCTGACAACACCTGGTCGGAGCCCCGTGGCCGTGCCAGGACGAGTCCTAGAAGTGGACTTAGATGATTTTGACTTATGAGATCTAGACCCCTTATCTACACGAGTTGAGTCCTTTTTATTAATGTCCAAAGGTTTCTTCTCACTTTGATCTGCAGGGATGGTTTCAGTTTTATTCACAACACCAGCTTCTATCTGAGCTTTCTCTGTCATATTTGTAATATTCTGGGCTTCGCTGACCACCTCAGTCTCAGTAACACTCTTAGTCCCTGTCTCATTATCCATTCCATCTTGTACTGCCTCAGGCTCAGTTGAGGGTCTAATGATATCTTCTGCCTCAGATTTAGTTTCTAATCTGGGCTCTGTTGCTGGCTCATTCACAACTTTAGTCATATCCTCATCCTCTGTTACAGGCTTGTGCACCACCTGTGTCATATTTGATTTACCCTCAACTACTCCTTCTATCTCCATCCTCATCCCTAGTCGAGCAGCTCCCATCTCAAACCTGTCTCCATACTCATCTCTGTTCTCAACCTCAGTCAAAGCTGGCTGCATCATTTCAGTAATAGGTTCGGGTTTAGCTACCCGTCCAGCTTTATCTCCACTCCGTCCCCCTACCCTGTGTCCATCCCTGTTTACAACTGGGGCCACATTTTCTACCTCCATCCCTGATTGCACTTTTCCTTCCAACTCCCGTCCCCCAGGCCTTGTCTTTACTTGAGAGCCCATTCTTGTTTCAGAGCCATTTTTAATGCTAGCACGGGATCCATTGTCATATTTGCTCCAACTTTCAGCTGCATTTTGTTCCTGTATTCCTGCCCTGATTTCAGCCTCTGACATGTGTCCAGGCCCTACTTCACTTATGTACCTTTGCCCACAGCCAGTTTTACTGTCAACTAGCACCAAACCAACAGTGCCATTGTCATATTTAGGAATCATAACTCCACCTACGCAATCAGGCCCAACCTTTGACCCAGCTCTGTTCCTACCCACAGCACATGTGCCCATTCTAGGGGCTGCACTTGGGGAAGGAGATGGTGATGGCTGGGGAAGCAACAGAGGTGTTGTGTCTAAAACTTGATCTGGGTCTAAAAACACAGAATCCCTGTCTGAGCGTAGAGGGACTGGTCGACCATACCCGAAGGTCCCAAATGAAGTTTCCCTCCTTTCTCTCTCTCTCGCTCTTTCCCTCTCCAACCTCCCCCTCTCCCTCTCCCTTTCCCACTCTCTCTGTGCCCACCCGCGCTCCATCTCCCTTTCTCTCTCCCTTTCCCACTCTCTTTCGCGCTCATTCCGACCCCATCCTCCTCCCCTTTCCCTCAGGTCCTGCTCGAGGTCATGAGCAGACAGTTGGACCAGTGGAGCTCTGTAGGGGGATCGTCTCAGCTCGTGGGGTGGGGACAGCCTGAGACTCTGGGTTTGGGAATAATGCCTTGGTTGGATGACATGGGGAGGGGAGCAGCGCAAGCTTTGGGTCTGACTTGGGCGAGGTTTGGCAGGGGAGAAAAAGACCGGAGTATGGTAACCTGAAGACAGAGGTGAGCCAGAGAAGGGAGAAATGAGGGGGGAGGTGAGAGAGGAGGATTGCCCTCCAGGGGGAGGGTAGTGGGCTGGATTCAGATATCCCCCTCCTCTGTCCATCATTTCAGCTGTGGTGAGCTCCAAACACTCCAGCTGTTTCGGAGGCGTAAGCACTTTCCAGGAATGTCGGCTATCTCTGCTCTTTGTGCTGTCTCCATGGTGATGGTGGTGGTGATGGTGCTTCTTTGATGATGATGAAGATACTCCTGGTGCTGAGAATGAGGAGACTGAGGGAGAAACCGATCGAGTGTAACGCCCTGGCGAATGGCAGCCACCATCAGCATCCTGACTCCCAAGTTTTAGTGAATCGTAGATGGCTCTTTCATCAAGTCGGCGGACAAACGAGGGGTTTGGGGTCAAAGAGCGAGGCTGGGTGTCGAACATGTCAGCTGGAGACCTGCTAACCCTGAGAGAGCCACTTGCAGAGTAGCTAAAACTTCCTTCTCCTCCCATATCTCGCCGTATGGAACCTCCAGGATGGTGGTGATGGCTGTCTATCTGTTGGTTGATGCACATGGTGTCATAGATGGAACGTTGAGGTATGTAGCCATCACCATACCCCCCTTCCACTCCCCCATCACGCCCTCCCACTCCCCCGTCCCCAGCTCCATGTTTCTCCAGGCAGCAGGAGCTCTTCCTGAAACATCCAGGACGGCTAAGCGGCTTGCCCATGATTGGTCGGACAGCTGAGGGTGGGAGGGATTGGTGGGAGGCACGTGTGAAGTTTGAAGTGTGAATTGTGAAGTCGTTAATATCACTAAATCTGAAAAATTTTGTATTCAGAGCAACACATGGCAGCTAGCTTTGAGACAGCCATGGCAAATTAAAAATAAAATAAATACAAAAAATAAATAAATAAGGAGAAATGTCAAACACCTTTTTTAGTTCTGGAAAAAATCCTGAACCATAAAGTTTGTGTTTTAATGAGCAGTCAGGGCAACATTGTGATCAAAGTGCTTCAGTCCTGCAAAAATATCATCTTGTCAAAAGCTCCATGACTTAAAAACAATGTGTCCTAGAAATGTTTGGCTATGAAATCCTAATGTGACAAATATTCCCGCCACATTCTGGAGAAAAAAAAAAGATAAGACGAGATATGTCCAGTTTTTTATGTCCACGGGGTTACTGGTGTTAGCTTTTCTTCTCTCCCACTCTCTTGCCGGCTCGACTGCATTTGTATTTATTCTGGCTGTTTATTGTTCTAACTGTGTGTTCAGAGCCAATTAAGTCTTTATCCACTGGAGCGTTTGTCAGTCAGACACATAGCGACAGAAAGACCGAGCGCAGTGGATGTAGGACTGAATCCAGTCAAATCGTCTCCTCTCTTTCTGGCTGTGTTTGTTGATTACCGTCTTCAGGCTGTGAAAAACAAAGCAAACAACAAAAGATTTCAACAGATGACAGCTTGAAGAAACGGCTCTATGAATATCAAAGTAAAATAAATTAGCATATTCAATATTAGGACAGTATTTCATAATCTCTTGCATGTCTAATTAAGAGGGAAATCCAGTGATTGTACACACTTTGACCAGTTATTCTTTGCAAGTAGATGACGCAAGTTAAATCTTAAAAAACAGGCCATCAAAGTATTATTAGCATTGTAAAATATAGGATCTAGGGCGACTTAATAAAAGTTCCATTCTAAATTGCTAAAATGGCTAATTAACATCAACCTAACTCCAAAAGTCTAAATGACACATGACAAACGGCTGAGCAGAAAAGTAGCCCATAGCAGTATTAGGAAAAAAGAACTTCCTCTGTGTATTGATTAGAATATTAGCGTGAGTCATGTTAAATGATGCACTCAGTCCAAACAGCACCAATCTAAGGATCTTCATCCATCAGTGGATTATCAGTAAAGCTGAGGAGGGAAGCTCACAGGACTAGAAAAGCCTGATGGAATTGACTAAACCTTGCCTTTTTCTAATTTACAAGGTAAATCATTCGTAAATATTGTTTATACATATGCACTCCTACAAAAACAATTATTCTTATTTAGTCTTTAGTTATAATATTTTGAAAATAATATTCTAACAGAGCCAAATATTCACATCCAGTACAACAAAAAATAAAAGTCATATACTTGAAAAATCATGTACTTTATCCAGAATTCTAACTTGTTTCAACTCGCAGTTATTTATCTTCTCGGTTACTTTCCTACAACATTTAAGATATAGAGATGGATGTCAAATGAAAGGAAAAACCTGATAGGAGTGGTCTCTTTCCGCATGACACCAGATGAGGACTCATTAAATAGTTTAACGAGTATGAAAATGATCCAAATCGCATGTAGTGGCCTTCACCATCACTAGATCTGAAACCAACTGAACACCAATGGGAGATTGTAGACTCAAATGTCAGACAGTACTCCCCACCTGCATCATCAAATTACCAAATAAGGAATGTATTTGCAATTGGAGAATTGTTGAACCAATACCCATTGAAGCTGTTCTGGAGGCAGACACTGGCTCAACACATCGCAGAGACATTTAAATATTAAATGAATTAGTCAACCATTGGTACAATCTACCAAATATCTACATAATGTAAAAGACCTGCAGTCAAGACAACAAAAGATAATCACCTCCAATGTAAAATTCACGATTATTCTTCCAAGAAAGAGCTGAGCTGTTAAAATAGCTACTGATTTTCAACTTTTTAACAAATTATTTTGGCTGTTTCCAAGCATTTTTAGCAGCTGTTTATTTGTGGAACCTAAAAGGTAAAAGCCCTTCATGAGGTAATGAAAGATAAAAACCTCAAACAATGAAGCAAAACATTTTCAAGACGGAGAAATGTTAATGCGACAGCCCACACCAAGCAGACTTAAAGCCCCATGCAAATTTGGTGCCATAAATAAAATCAAGATGACGTCAATATTATTTTCAAAGAATAATTGAATCGGAAGCATTGTATTGTGTAATAACTGTAAAATCCCAGTTTACAGTCTGAAGCAGCTAGTCAGCTAACTCTTGTCCTATGGAAGGCAATGGTGTTTAGTATGGAGGACAAGCTTCACCAATAACATGAGAAAAGAAGCATTTATTAAAAAAAAATGATAATTCTTGACCACAGAAGCATGGTCTGAGAATCTGATAACCTCAGGTTGGCACGGACAGTTTCACTATGAAAACTTAAAGAGCAAATAACAATATTTGTAAGTGTTGTCTCTTCTCCCGCATAAAGAAAAAGAGCAGTTTCACACAGCACCAAACATCTTAATACATCTTTCTGCGAACTATTGACGCTACTATCACACGCACCATTTGCACATCTCCCTGATGCCTCGCTAATCAACTGAGTTCTATCAAAGGAGCCCATTGACAGTCAGCGGTTCCTCGTCTCTCTTTCCCTATCTTTTCAGCTTGACTATGTTCTTAAGCATCCTCTCTCCTCCTCTCCCTCTTCCCCTTCTTTCATCACCGCCACTGCCACCTGCTCTATGTACCCCCCCCCCACCTCCCCAACCACCGATCAATAGAAAAGTCAGAACCTTATCAACACGGTCACAGTCATTTAAAGCCATCAGTCAGTGCAGCCGTCCGTCGATCAGTCGTCCCGTCCTGGTAACGTGTGTTGTGTCATCCTGCCTCAAATCAGCATCGCGCTCCGTTTGTTTTCTCCTACCGGCATCTCTGCCACTGTCGTCTCTCTCTCTCTCTCTCTCTCTCTCTCTCTCTCTCTCTCTCTCTCTCTCTCTCCCCTCTCTCTTTATCTCTGCCGTTTTTCTTATTCTCTGTCGCTTGTCTCCCTCCCTCACCCTTTCTCTCTCTCTCTCTCTCTCTCTGCTGTGAATCATGCCTTCTGTCAGTGGAAGGTTTTTTTGACAAGCACTCTCTGCCAACCAACACACCAACGCAAACCCTCCTCCTTCCTCCACCACCACCACCACCTCCTCCTCTCCCTTTCACTCTCTCTCTCCTCTGATTTTTTGTCTTCTCTATTCAGCCTCCCTCTACCTCTCGCTCCCTCCTTTTCCTCCTCTCTCTCTCTCTCTCTCTCTCTCTCTCTCTCTCTCTCTCTCTCTCTCTCTCTCTATCTCTCTCTCTCTCTCTCTGTTTCTGTTTCTCTCTCTCTCTCTCTCTCTATAGCTCCCTCCCATTTATACTCCACACAGCTCCAGGGCTTTAAGAGCTTTGGAGCTGCAAAGAGACCAACTTCTCCCCTCCATCTGCCTTTCCCTTTTTCCTCTTTTCCTCTGTCTCCTCTATCTTTCTCTGTCATCATCACCTCTGTTTTGCAAACGTTCTCTCTTCCCCTTCTCTCATTCCTTTCTAGATTTAGTTTGACCTGAGTGGGTTTCCCTTGGGAAATCATCACCACTAGGCATTTTAGAAATGAGGTAAGATAGGAAAGGAAGAAGGAAGGACATATCTATCTATCTATCTATCTATCTATCTATCTATCTATCTATCTATCTATCTATCTATCTATCTATCTATCT
>JAPTYQ010000016.1:4454657-4467974 GCA_029814465.1 Ostorhinchus cyanosoma | reverse complement strand
CCCACCTCCAAGTCGGCTCCTCCTGTCTCCTTCAACCCTCCGTCAAATCTTCCCCCTCCTCTCACCCCAACTCCTGTCTCCCCTTCAAGCCCGGTTTCTATCCCACAAACCCCCTCTGATGTAATCCCGTCCTCTCCTCTTCCTCCCCCTTTATCTCCGACAGCCACACCTCCTTCCTCCTCTTCGACCCCCTTTCTTCCTCTCGCTTCTGTCCCATCTATCCCTCCATCTTCTCCAACTCCTCCACTTCTGAGTCCTATAGACCGGCTGATTGGGACCTCTTCAGTATGGCAGCCCAAAGGTCTCAACCAAGACCAAGCAACAAGTATTATGGAGAAAGAGAAAGCCGGGGTAAGACACACACGCCGACAAAAACATCTTCATGGTCAGATTCAACAGTAAGAGTAACAATCCTAACAAAAACACAGATAAAACTGCTTTCTGCCTTGTATCTTTGTGCACCATGTAAGCCATTTGTTCTTCTCATTCTGTTGTTTTTACAGTGGTTGACTTCAAGAATGTTTTTTTTTTTTTCTTTCTGCATAGTCAGATCTGTTTCCACATTTCGTTAGCCCTGTGTCAGTGCTTCAGAAAGGTCTGACACCCTCCACTATAGCCCTGGAATGGGACTAGAAGTTCTGTGGGCTGCTTGGCTAGTTCTGAGATGATACTGTGAAAGTGAGTTAGCAAAATAGTGTCAAGAGAGAAGTGGTAGAGGGAGGAAGCGTGCTGTGGTATTAAAATAACTGAATCCCCACAGAAGACAACAGCACTGAAAAAGACATGCCTTTGTCAAAACTTTCCATTTTTAGGGGTAGAGCTTCAGCTTGGAGGGTGTTTTTCTTTCATGCAGTGTGGGGGACTTTCATTATGGTAACATGCAGGTACTGGAGGGAAGGAGCACAACAATCCTGCCACTGCTGATGGAAATATTCACCCATATTCCATTCAAGTACATGCAGTGAGCCAGGGTAATCTTCCAGTTCAAGTGAGAAAACTTAAAGGGTCCCTGTTGTGATTTCTCATTGCTAGCTATCTCAAAAGGTCACATCTAATGCAAGCGGATCCGTCAGATAACTTACATTGTTAAGTACATACGAGTACTATGCCCCAATCTCAATTCACCCCTTGGCCCTCCCCTTACTCCTACCCCTCCATTTTGCGCTTACACTTGAAGGGGTAGTGTTGTCCCAATTCTGGATTAGACAGAGGGGAAGGGCTAAAGCAGAAGGCTGTATAATTCTCGAAATTAAGATTTTTAAGGACCACACTACAAACGGAGCAGTAGGAGAAATTTCCCATGTTTCTGTTTGAATCATTGGCAAGATGGAGGTAAACACAGCCAAAAAGTGCAGCAATGGCTGCGCCCCTTAGGTTCTGTTCCTGCGTGCAATTCACATAATAAAAAGGTCCAGTGTGATGAATTTATGGCAATTTTTTTTACTGAATTTGCACCTCTCTTGCTTATAAGTAATACCGGTACAGGTACACTGTAATGATATTGTGCTACTGCTTTTTGTCGGTAATGGTGATACAAGTGTGAATGCTAGTGGATTTATTAAAAGGTTAATGTGTAATATTTGGTGACATATAGTGGAGAAAAATAACATGAAAGTGGTTTTGTCTATCTGGGCCTTTTAGTTAAGGGGATATTATCTCTAGTCCATACTGTGGATGTAATCGGTTCATTCTTAGGTCAAGAAAACACATTCATTTTTATTTCAAGGTCATAAAATACTGAAAACAGAATTATATTCCATTTTTAACATCATATCATCCTAAATCCCCTCTGAGTCTTACACAGTGGACCTCCACAGTGAATCACTGTTGAATCATTATCGACGTATGAGTCATACATCGATAATAATACATGATGATGAAGATGAGGGAAAGAAGAAATGCAAAGCAAAAATAGCCCAAAATTTCTCATCATCATCTTCATCATCATCATGTTTCCCCTGGCTCTCCTGTAGTTTTTGGCAGGAGTGTTTCTGTCTTTTTACATTAGTATTGGAATAGAGGTGAGAGCAGTGTGCAGCAAGTGAAGAAATAAGCCTTAAATGTGTCAGTAGGTCTGTTTTTCTATCGTGGAAATGACCAGGGGTCACATTTAGCAATGCAGGCCACATTCTGACATGACCTCAATGCTTACTCCACAGAAATGAGATTTAGTATTTTTATCCACCTCACTAAAAGAAAGCAAATAAGCACACATCCCAAAGATATGAAACAAACAGTTAATGGGTGTTACCTTGGGGTTTGTCTGCATTTCTCATCATTTTTGTAACATTTGACAGATCGAAAGATAATTTTAATAGAGAAAATAATTGGCAGATTAAAGCGCTACTGTTTCCTGCCTCAGAGCATTTTTGTGCTTTGGCGGTGCTCTGTTCTTGGCAGATTGGCAGCCGTTATCTATTATTAGTGTCATAGCTTCTGTTGTTATTGAACTAATTGAATCGCCATCTCTAAAGTACATGCAGAAATTGAAGGGAATTTATTGTTATTATAATTACCTCCACCAAGGAAGTTATGTTTTTGCCTGGGTTTGTCTGTTTGTTTGTCCATTCATTAGTTATGAACATAACTCAAAAAGTTATGGACAGATTTTTACGAAAATTTCAGGGATAGTTTGAAATGGCAAACGGAGGAATCGATTCGTTTTTGGGGGTGATCCGAAAGAAATCCTGGATTCTGGATCACTTTGAAATTTTCATTAACATTGTGGTAAATGGGGCCAAAAATTGTCTTAATTGTTGCACTTGGCGGAGGTCTGCGCTCTCCGAGTGCTTTTCTAGTTATTGTACCTCTGACCAGGTAAGTCAATGAAGTTGATATCTGCCAATATATGTGAAAATATTTAAATTAACCTATCTCTAACAAACATCTGTTAAGGTGAGAACATGAGGTTTCACATTAACAAGCTTCATCTTTCACTGTCAGACTGGGAATATTTTAGCTGTTGTTTTCTGTTGTCATGTACCTGCCGAAGGAGTAGCCTATATTTTTTTTTCAAGGAATCCCCCAACTAGGGACACAAAAAATACTCTGCTGAAGATTAGTTGAAAATGTCCTGATATAAGTCATGTCCTAATATAAACAGTGGGTTCTAAAAATACTGTCAAAGTATCAGGGCATTGACTCGAAGCATAAACACACGCAGTTCCTTTTTCTGTGCCTGACACAAGCTGTTTAGAGTTGTGTATACTCAGGATGTCACAACTACATGGGCAGTGTCCTTTGTTAGTTCTCCAGAACCAGAACCACTAGACCCACCACAACCATCCCAACATCCTGGGATGATCTACCCGGATGGAGTCCATGATGCCGACAGGAAAGGGTTATTTTAAAGCCGCAGATATGGAAACAGCCTGTTTGATACAAGGCTGAAAAGCAAAGTATATGAACATTTCAGAGTTAAATTACCTTGTTAAAAAGGGGTAGAATTTGTGCATTTTGAAACCAAACACTCACTTTCTACTTTGTTAACCCACGCCCCGAAAGGGAGGCAAGGGGTATTATTTTTGGTTCGGTTGTTTATTAGGTTTTTTTCTGTGTTTGGTTGTTAACACTAGCAGCAAAACTATTTGTTGAATCCATACCAAATTGAGTTTATAGATTGCCAGTTACCCAGAATAGATCTCATTACATTTTGGGAAAAGTAGGTCAAAGTAAAAAATTTTTATGAATTTTTAAATTCTTTTTTTTTTTTCATTTACTTATAATGGGCAAAATTTCAAATGTGTGTAGCAACAAAACTGTTGGTTGAATTCCTACCAAATTTGGTTTATAGATTGCCAGTGACCCAGAATGGATCTCATTACATTTTGAGAACAATAGGTCCAAGTTCCATTTTTTATCTTCCCATTTACTTATAATGAGCAAAATATGTGTGAGTGCTGGGGTTTGTTGTGCCTAGCACCACATTACAATCTGATAATGCCTCTAATCACAAGGTTGAGTGAGGTTTTAGCTGAACATAGTGTCTCTTAAAGCAGCTGATGGGGTAACCATCCAGAAGAAGCACAATAGTCCAACAACAGGCAGCTTAGTCTTTATATGATTCATAAAAAAATCATTTGAATCATATGATATGCTTGCAAGCTTCCACCCCCATACATAACCCACATGCATAACGTTCATCAACAGGTTTTTTTTATAGAACATTCAGTGTATTTTTGATGTAATAAGAGTGCATTTAATCGTTTTATTGTCGTATTGTTTAGCTGAATTGCTTTTATTGTTTTTTTTATTAGTTTGTACAACTATTGTTATTGGAAAAAATAAATGAAATTAATTAAATTAGGGTTGCACAACTTGGTTAAAACATCATGTTGCAATGATTGTGGAAAATATGGAAGGCTGAAGTGGTCCTTTAAATTGCAGCTTTTTGTAGTTATATGTAAAACTACCCAGGCTTAAGTAGTTAAAAGAAAAATGTGCCTTAATATGATTCAACCTAGCAGTTTCCTAGTTGAACAAATGTAAAAATGGAATTGAACGTTTTACTGTACCTGATCTCCATTCTGGCCTCAGTGTTGTAACCAGTCATGTTGATATTTTCAGGCCTTCCTGGTTCACCGCACAGAGGAAAAGGGCATGATGCTATCAGTGCGGCTGCCTGATGAACAAGGGGTGCCACTGGTACGGAACCTGGCAGTCAAACAGCACAAGACATGTATGTGTCACATGAATCACTGTACACAACTGCAGAGTACAGTTAATAATGGATGAACATTTAATAACACATTACTGTGCTTATATTATTTCTTGTCTCAGTTCTCCACTTGGACGGCTCCTCACTGGTTTTTGATGACATCTTCAAACTGATCTTATTTTACGGTGTTTGCAGGTAACCCACCCATATTTGTATGTATAACACCTATAACACAAATAAATGTTGTACTGTTGTGAGTATACATAGTAATACAACAAAGTATTAACATGGACGCACGCACATAAACACAATTGATATGTTAGATCCATGTATATACAATAAAAGTACAAATGCAGTTACTTGAATGTTTACAACAATGTATGAACATGCATAATGAAAACATGTATCTTCTAATTCATGAAAATGCACTATGGTTAAGATGGTTGTGTAATGTATTGCACTCACTGTAAACGCTTACTTACTCTGGTGTCTCAACATTCAATCCACCAATCAGGGACATCCTGGCTATCCCACTGATGTTACCCCAGACCATTACCACGGCAACTACAAAAGAGGAGCTCGAGGTCATCAGTGCTACTGGTGCAGGTAAGAAATGTGCCTTTGTTTATCCCATACAAACATACATCAGTAGAGTATAGGTACAGCACATATAGTATATATTGAACACAAGGTATACAAATGTGTCAAGGTGTTTGTATAGAAGTTTCATATCATCTCTACTGTGGAATACAATAAGATAGCATAACAGGATGTCACATTTTATCATGTTAGTAAAATACAACAGGGGCTAATTTAAGCAGGGGTTAGCACCAATCATTCAGCCACAAGGACACAGAAGCGTACACTTCAGTTCCACATTATTTGAATAGACTTTACCGATAAATACAAAGCTGAAACATGAGGTGAAACCTGTATGAGACATACTATGAAGAAACAATCCATATTCAAACACAGATATGGATATGGGCGCAAACAGTACTCTGTTTACAATGCAATGGATAGGGCAGTAAATAAGATGAATCAACACAAACTGGTATATATACTGTACAGCGTGCACAATGTTGGTATTGTATTGCATTAATTTGGTTGTAGCAAATTTGTAGATGACCCTTAAAATGTGTTTTGATGTTTGGTAGACTTATTTATTTATGTGCTTTACCTGTGGTACTTGCCTGGAATCTGCGACATAAAATGAAAAATGTAAAAAAACAATAAAATACTTACAAATACTTAATATTAGTATTTTCCGATTGACCAAACTGATTTTCTCGTTTGTATATGAATATATTTATCTAACATAGTCCAATGTTTTGTAGATTTCTGGACATCAGATCTGAACCAGCAGGCACAGACACAGGACCTGGATGCGGATCAGAAGCACAGTAATCCCTACTTGTATGTGAATCCAGTCACTGTGGAGGAGAACCCCACCAAAGACCTGAACCACTCCTCCGTCTCCCCACTTGAAACCATTACATGTCAGAACTCATCCCTGCAAAACGGAGAAGCCCCACAGAAGGTCAGCCCCGAGGTCAAAGGTCAGACTAAAACAATGCCCAACCCGGAAATAAAGTACAAGCGACCTCCGCCGCGACCCCCCAGCCTGGGCTCGGGGTCTGGGATGGGCCTCCTCTTCTCGCCTCTTCCGTCACTTCACACTTCACCTTCTCTGAGTGCAGCAGCTGAGAAGAAAGAGGAAGGAAAGGTAGGAGGGGAGAAAGAAGAGAGGAAGTCAACGTCAACATCACCTCCTCCATCTAGGCCTCCTGTTCCTCTGCAGAGCCGAGCTGCTCCTCCTCTGCCTCCTGCTCCGCTACGACGCTCCACCTCCAGGAAAAACACTGACCCAGAGAGAGGAGAGGCGACAGAGAGAGAGAAGGGACAAAATTCTGCAAAGCAAAGTGAGAAAGAGGGGATAGTGAAAGAGAACAGTGGCCAACAAGAAGACCAAGTTAAAAATGATGGAGAGAATGAGAAGGAGGAAAAGGAGGCGATAACAGATAAAGAACCAAAGGACGACAAACAAAAGTCCAGTTCTCAGTGTCCGCCGTCAATCAAGAAACCATCCCGTCCAGTCCCTCCACCCCGGAGGAAACCATCCACACCTGATACACCTGTGGCAGGAGGTTTACCCAGTCAGACTAGAGCCGTCCCCCCTTCGCCAGCACGGCGTCCTGATGTGTCGCTGTACTCGCCACAGGGCGGGGCCGTGCTGGGGACCGACCCTGACTCCGCCTCCAACAGCAGCACAGAGGAGGAGGGAGAGATAAACCAGGACCACGAGCACAACCACAAGTAGGTCTGGAGTTAACAGAAGTAGGTCAGTGATGAAATCTCATAGTTTACATGAGCAAAACATTTTTAGCTGATGGTAGTAGGTGGCATTAATCTGGGAACCTGCACAGAAATCAAGATCTTCTTCAGTCCTCTGCTTGCAACATATTAGTTATACATACACACACACACACACACACACACAGACCTACAACTTCTCATTTTTAGCAGTGATTAATTTTCTTAAATCTCTTGAAGTCTAATACCACTGACAACCACTAGATGGTGTCTCCAAAAAGCACTGTCTCCCATAGTGTTACAGTAATATTTAGGAGTCATTCTGGCTTCATTAGTTTTATTTGTGCCCTGTGAATCTTGTGGTAGTTCATCTTTCAATTATTCCTGCATTAATAACATATTGTGGCAAATAGAGGCTTTGATTGTCAAGTGTCTACAGCAGCTCACCTATCTGAGACTGACTTTCAAAGGTTATGTTTATCGATTTCAACATTTTTTCCCTGACAGTCGGCTCTAATGTAGCCACAGCTGATGCGTTCTACTAATAACGCCATCAAATGAGTTGGATACATAAATGATCTAGGATGTTTCTTATCTTACCTTGTCTGCAAGCTAGTGTATATAGTATAATGTATAGCACTAGCTAACCCTTCACCCCATGTATTCCATCAGCTCTAATGGTTTAACCCCAAATGCCGCCGCTGTATATCCTTCATGTGAACACGATAACTAACACAGATTTGGTTGGATTTTTTCTCCCTTGATAACCAACACAGGGGACCCTTAGTGGAAAAACCCTATGGATTTCAGCTTTTCTATGAGTATTATAAGTCATCCAAATCGAGGTGCTTTAGTTGAAAATCAGTTTTTTGGACATAAATCAAGCAATAATATGCTGATTGATATAAAATTTGTTTCATATTGATCGTCTTACAAATGTCCATTTTCTGTCTACCATCCAGAGTTCATATGGTGTCATTTACATTCAATTAGGTGGATTTTTGTGGGAAAAATTGGTTCTCTAACCATTATTCTGCAACTATGAGGTCGATGTAGCTCAAACTGAGTTCATATCAATTGTCTAACAATTGTCTTTCTTCATGCCACTACCTTGAGTTTACATGATGTCATATTTTGACCACAGGTAGTATGTTTTTTCCAAATGGTTGGGGGAGTTTCTGTTGAAAAATCTGTTTTTTTTAACATTATTAAGGAAACAATAGGCCATTCAAGCTCAAACTTGGTTCATATTCATCGTCCAACAAGTATCTCATATTTTTTTGACATTATTCAGCCAATCATTTTCTGACATTATTTAGGCCTGATGTCCTTTGTGTGAACATGAACTATCCCCCTTTAGCACCAACATAGGTGACCCCTAAAAGAACCTTATTGATTTTGGATGTTCCATGAATATTATCACTGTCCAAATGTGGGTGTTTTGGTTTTTAAAAGTTTGGGTTTTTTGGACATTATTAATATAGTAGGTCAATCAAGCTCAAATTTGGTTCATATCGATCATCCAAAAATATCTCTCTTTTCCTTATTACTTGAAGTTTAGTTGATGTCATATTGTACATTGTATGTACATTGTGTTGTTTATTTGCTTTATTATATAGCAGAGGATTGGGTGGATTTTGGGGGTATGCCCCCCCCAACATTGTAAGCCTTGTTTAACCTGAATTTAACATCAGACAAATCATAATATTTAAATGCAGACCAGAACGCACTGTTGCTTTTATGAATATTGTGTCAGAGTACAGGCCCAAAATGTATGTAAAGCGGAAGAAGACTTTCAGAATAGATACTTGCGGTTCACCAGATTCACTACAAAATACAATGACACAGAGCTAGTGGTGGGAGGAAAATATTTCATAGACAGATGTATTATGAACAACTTAAACACAACTTTGACTTCTGCTAAATATGAATACAAATCATTTCTCAGACTGCATACATCTATTTTACCATTACCAAGTGTTCATGCACATGGACACATTTTCTTAATGGATATGAATCTTGTTTCTTTTTCATTCAGGTACATTCAAGTACAAATCTTTTTGACCAAATTGACCAGAACCACATTTTTTAAATCAAATTAAATGATTCACAGTGCATCAAGAAAACTCAGTCTGCACATTGTGACATCTATCTGTTTAAGAAATTAAATCTATCCATCTATACTATACTATATGTATGCTTAAATCGGAGTAGACAAATGTGTTCAGTGTAGTTCAGCTCTCTACATCCCCCTACAAACAAAAGATGTTCTGCTCTTGATGTGCAGAGTGGGTTTGCACCGTTACTAAGTGTTCAGTAATAACACAAAGAGGAACTTTATTTAAAGGTGGAGTTCTGACCTAGATAGAAATATAACATGAAAGACACTTCTGCCCTGTCCAAACGGTGTTAATAGTAAACACTGTCAGTACTGTGGCCTGGGTCAATCAGGTTTGTACACATTAAAGGACAATCCCTATACGTTTTTCTCATCATATTTTAAGTCTGATGAATAGACTAGAATAGATTTCAAGTATGTCATGTGTTGTTCAGAGTTTCTATATTTGAATGTGTGTGATCACTTCCCATGTAGGAGAGGGTTAGCAGTTAACATAAGAATAAAAGAAGTATTCATTAGCTGTCTCTTCACAGCCGTCCTGCAGAAAGCCGCAGCCCTAAGGTAGGCGTGAGGCGAACCCCCACCACTGTAATGTTGGACCGAGCCCGCTACCGTCTGTCCACGGTCCTCACTGGACTCATCAGCCACGACCGCCGCCTCACACAGAGGATTGTTGAGCTGGCCCGTGACCCTCAGAGCTACTTTGGTAACCTGGTGAGTACACTGAGGGAGGTGGAGCACAAGTTTTTTTTTTTTTTGTTTTTTTTTTTACTCAACTGAAATTGTTATTCAGCTTCTGTTCAGCACTGGTAAAAACTGCATCATATATAAGTGCAATGAGGGTTTTTTTTTTTCAACATTTTGTTTGCAGGTAAAAGAGCACCGTGCATTCACTCTGGAGACCATGACAAACCACTCTTCCTCTACTGAGCTATTACAGGAGATCAGACAGATGATGACTCAACTGAAGAGCTACCTCCTGCAGAGCACAGAGCTGCAAGCCATGCTGGAGCCACAGCATCAATACGCACAAGATAAACTGGGTAACTCCTCTCTCGTATGTTTACTATCCATTGTTATTCAGGATTAGCCATGTGGTGCAAGTTTTCATTTTCATAATATTCTCCTCAGCCTCTGACAGCAGCTGTTTAATGTTGTCTGTGGCTCCGGAGGACTCTGTAAAATGTCATTACATTTAAGTTAGCTCATGTACAAATTTCAAACATGCTGTTTAATAATATGAATAGCATGGCTCTTTATTATGTAAGACCAGTCTAATAATTAAAAAGAAAAAATCCTTTCAGCTGGTTCATTTATTTATTAAGAAAAGAAAAGAAAAGAAAAGAAAAGAAAAGAAAAGAAAAGAAAAGAAAAGAAAAGATAAGACTTTATTGATCCCACCATGGGAAAATTCCACAGTTTACAGCAGCACATATACAGTACACCAGTTTAGAGGTAGAAAGAGAAGAAAAAAAATGCAAGAGTAAAAATATAGAGGAAATTATTATTGTGTCTTATCATTCATTATAATAATCATCTTTGCCTCAGGTTATGATGTATAGAAGCAACTCATGTAACTGGTGGATTGTCCCCATAAAGAGCATTTATCCCCTTGAAGCTGTGCCCATGCATGAGCCAGCACCACACCTTTCTGGTAAAATCACCCCCAAAAAACCATGCACAGAAATAATTCATACATCAGTCAGTGAATATAGTTGTGTTGTATGGAAGATGTTTTATATGCAGTGAGTTTTGAGATTTACAGAGCCTATTGTCAGTCCCCAAAAGCAGCAGGTTTCCATTGGTCTGGTCTTTCTTTGTTAAAAAAAACCAATTTCACTCAAAAAAATGTCCGTTTATTTGGCTATTTTTCATATGTTACACTACTTTTGAGAACAAAACAAATTGTTAAATCAATATTCAGTAATCTCCAAATTTACATTTACACATAGTAATTCACACATGATTCCAAATGTTCAGCCTCAGGGCCCAGAATTTTTATGACAGTGTTCCAGTACAGATGAGTCTTAATTTTTCTGATAGTTGAGAATGTTCTGCACATTTGGATATTCAGCACATATGAGGGTTAAAAAGTGCATAAAAAAGGATTATAAGCAGGTCTTGCAAAAAACGCTATTTCTATAGTATTGTGATACCCTGTGTTAAGCATGTTAAGAGTGTTTTTTTGTGTTTCTGCATTATGTGAGCATTCATGTTCATGCAGTGACTGTTCTTTTTCCTGTGCCTTGGCCTTTTGTGTGCATGGGCAGACAGAGAGTGAAAGAAACGAAAGAGCACTGTGGCTGTGTTGTTCGCTTGATAAGGTTTAGCAGCGTAAGTTGTGACCGTAACAACAACTTGTGTCCCTGTCAGCTGAGTCCATTAATAAAACCTGAAACCAGTGGAACTGTACTCTGTCTCGGGTGTCATCAACTGCAGGGCTATTACAGTATTATAGTTTTAAGGGTTAATACTGAATAAATCTGGGTTTTACTAGTTTCCACAAATAATAAGATGACTTTTTTTTTTATTTTCCCCTGGAATTTTACTGCCTTTTCATTATGGATTAAAATTATTTATGTAACAGATTGCTACTAGCACTTTATTTTACACCTGGCAATAAACGTTTTGGTGAGGATTATACAGTAAAGGTGTGTATTCTTTATGTATTTGTGTGTATTTTTGCAGAGAGCATAGTGGAAGCTGCTCTTTGTAAGAGTGTCTTGAAGCCGCTGAGAGAGCCGATATACCAAAGTCTGGAGAAACTGCAAAAGGACAACGGAGGTCTGGGCAAACTGGCCCAGAACCAGGTGTGACAGGACACTGAATTCTTCATGTTCTAGAATAGACCAATAGATAGTAGGAGATGTGATGCTGACCGTGTGTTTTGTTGTGTCAGTCTGTGGTGTTAGGCAGCACCACCACAGCATTAGGCATCACCACCGCTGTCCCTGAGGCGTCCGCTATGGAGAAGATCAGCATCAAACTGAACAACCTCCATCTGGAATATTCTCCTCAAAAGAAGATCGAGCTGCTGCTGAAAACCTGCAAGATCATCTATGACTCCATGTCTGTCAGCTCCCCAGGTCAGGACCAGGTTTCATTTAAAGCCCATGTGACTGTGTTAAGTATTAGATTCTGAAATCTTCATTAAGTGAAATGACCTCTGCTGCTGACATTTAACTTTGAGCATGTCATGTTTTTTGATGATGGTGACCCACCTTTGTGGGCATCTTTTAGACTACAACATAACTATTTGGAACCACTAAATCATAATACTTTAGCTTAATTTCAAGAGCACGTTCTACCAAGGATATCATCAAAATAAAATAAAACAGGACTTTTTACTCTGAATTGGATTCTGGAATTATGTCTTTTTCTTGCCCTGCCTTACTTTCCATATTAAAGATATTTATTGCATGTATAACAGACTGCTGTTATATTATGCACACATCCAGCAATAGAAACTAACTTTTTTTTGCAAATCATGCTATCATATTGCAGTTGGTTCTGTCTTTCTGTCTGTTGCCATAATGCTAAATCTGTGACAACTTTCAACTTGAAATTTATTCACAAAGTAGGTCTTTATTATATGTCAGTCATCTCCAAGATAGTTCAGCCTGGATCTGGAAAGGATTCTTCCCCCTTGGCACTTTTAGACATTTTTGTCATTTTCTTAGAAATAAATACACCTACTACGTTTAAAAAACCAAAAAAAAATCATACAGATACTGGATCACAAACATTCCTTGTTTTTGCTCCAGAAACGAGGGCATATGTTAATTTCTAAATATCATTTAGCATTAGCTTTAGCATTAGCACTATTGTCCATATGCCATTTTTACATGAACATTCCTGCCATAAATGTTTTTTAGTGTATTCAGTATGGTGGGTACCATGTAAAGCTCTGCATTCTCACATTTTAATCAATCTTACAGAGTTACTGACTCTCTCAGTAAGATGTTTGTAATAACTCCTCTCCACTTCTGTTCACCTTCCTGCATCAACCTGTCATAATAGTACCTACTCAAATGTTCAAACTGAGATACATGCTTAAACAGGTTACATAACATGGATCAACTTCCCCACATGAATTATTCTTTTCTCTGGAATCAACATCTCTGTGTGTGTGCGTGTGTGTGTGTGTGTGTGCGTCTGTGAAGGGCGGGCCCATGGTGCTGATGACTTCCTTCCTGTAATGATGTACGTCCTGGCGAGATCCAATCTG
>JAPTYQ010000016.1:4417621-4429773 GCA_029814465.1 Ostorhinchus cyanosoma | reverse complement strand
TTAAATGGTACCACATTGTTTTTCAATTTAGTTTTATTTTCTCAAAACAGTAGAACTACACAATTTCCACATATAAATCTGGCTTCGTTAAATTACTCTTCCAGTAAAAACTACAGCTATATTTGATTTAATCGTTAACACAAAAATCTTTTCAAATAAACAACTTTGAGTCGTATTTTCACTTACAGTTTTTTTTTTTAATGAAACAATTTTACAACTTTTGGTGTTAATTCTACGGTCATTTTTCAAGGTGTACATTATACTGACAAATCCTTCTCAGTTTACTTAACAACTATAAAAAAATCCATGTGTTTTGATGTTGGTATCTAGTGTCACTTACACAGAACCTTAAGTGTCATATTTTATGTGCTAAGTACCATAAAAATAACCACTGATTACTTACAAAAATATCACAAAACAGAATACCATAATGTATTGAGTAGTTTTAAAATTATAAAATATGAATAAATTTGTTTTAAAACATTTGGTCAGATACGGACTTCAACAAAAAAATAATTTCGATATCTACTACGGCTCATAGTAACATTTAGTCACGTTTATTTCAATCATTTTAGTATAATTTTTTTTCATTAAATTGTAACCTGTTCAATTGTGCTATGTATTATTTTGTTGTCACAGTTAATTTATTTTCATTCTCCTCAACAACTCACACTGCACACAGGATTTCTAATTTAAATCCTGGAAACTTATTGAAACATACTGAAGCTCATTGACTTGATATATAATTTAATATTAAAGTAAATCCAGTTTTTAATATTTTGTTTTGTTTTTTTTCTTCCAAAATTATATAATCAATACAATACTTACATGTTATTTCAACTTAATAATTGTCAAACCTACCTGTAGACTATGCTCCAATTTTTCCACTGAGGATTAATTCAACCCAGAGTCACATTTAACATTGTACTGTCTCTTTTCTGACCTTCTTTTCCTGATTCCACTGATTCCTGGTTCTCAATGGAACAAATGAGCTCACTGTGTCCGGCGGCTGACCGACCCGTGCAGTCGGTGTATAGTGACACTGGCCAAAGCACTCAGCTCACAGTACGTCCACTGCAACTCTATAGCTGATGTCTGTCTCAGACACGTTGTTGTGACGTACATGTCCAAACAAATTGAATGTGAAACACACAATGCTGTTCATTTTGCCTGTTCAGTATTTGTGAGAACATTTGAGACTGATGTGCTTACATAAGACATTCAGCAGGTTAGGTCAACGCTGGTACACTCTGAGGTTTTCTTGTCAAAATGATACGGCGTATAGATGTCTTCCTCATCACAACATGTCTAGTTTATATTTGTCAAAACTGCTAAATGATCCCTTCCTCCTTTTCCCCATTTGAACAAACTCTTAATTAAATAAGTAGAAAGTGGGTTCACAGAGAGCCACAACAGAGCTCTACACAGAAAACGTGACCTGAAACTGAAGCCTCTGGTTTAGGTTTGCAGTACGCATTTGCTGTTTCCTCCACCAAAGATTTATAGACAGTGACAGATCAGATACCTTCAGTAGTGAATATTTCAGCAGCTTTATAAACAGGATTGATCCGGTTGGACATAAGTTGGTCAAGTAAAAGAAATACATTAAAGATGATGCAGGAGGAAAGGATGAAACCGTTTTGTTTGAAAGAGAAGTTTGACATTTGGGAAAGCATGCTTTGTTTCTAATTGACATGTTTAGGTTAAGTGCTGGACATTTGGAAATGGTTTCGTCACTAGAACACCTCTGGGTATACATTCAGCAAATGAAAACTTGAATGAATTGTAATTAGAACCAAAAGTCTCCAACCTCTTAACTTTCAGGTCACTAGCAACACTCGTTATGGTTTAGGATTATCTTGGATAATGGGTTGTTGATCTAATGTAGTTTAGGTCGTTTTTCATTCACATACAGACATAGGACATAGAAAATAGATGATATTCTCTTTCAAATTAAATCTAACACATGTATATTAACTCTATCTTTATTCAATGATAACCCCATCTCTTACCTTAGAGTTCTATAAAAGAAGTGGGTTTTCAAAGGCTAAAACTGAAATTTTTTTTATATTCAATTTTGATATCAACATTTCACAACTACTTACTTACTAAACCAACTTTGAAACTGGATTTATTTTCTTCTTCACTTTGAATACAAACATACCCTGAAATGGTGCTAAGGTTGTGAGGGCACGTGTCCACCATTTATTGGTGGGAGGGGGGGTAACAAGATTTGGCTCCTCTATCTGGCGCTATCATCTGTTTCATTCAATTATTTTCCCTGTAGCAAAATTGAGACTTTGGCACTTAAAGGGTTATTAACAAAGGCTGGGACTTGAAGCTATCTAACCATCAAGAACCAAGTTATCACTAATAATCAACAAGGTTAAAGTTACCAGTGCTGGTCTTTTATGTAGTTCTGTGTGGCTTACCCATGGTCCCTCATCAGCTGTGAGAGTGTTCAGGTCCTCAGAGGTTGAGCTATAAAGGGTCCTGTTACAGATCAAGTGACTCTTCGGGGTTGTGTTTGTGTGTGAGTGGGTGGTGTCTTGTACAGACATGCGTTATAAAAGAAAGTCAGCAGTCAGGTGGGTCCATGTGCATTAAAGATGGGTCAGTTTGTTTGACAGAGACAGACATGAAAGGTCCAAACCCATATGTTCAGAATAAGCAGGATCGGTCAGATTTAAACAGGAGCAGAAGGCCTGGACGATGGGGAGTGACTGTGAGTGAAAAGACAAATCCAAAGTTGGAGATCACCGCAGAGGGGATTGACAAGTCCAGCGCTGTGGACAACAAAACAGCAAGATCGTCTGTCAGTCTTCAAGCCAACCCTGCACACGGACTGAGCAGGTCTAGGCGACACACAGGTCTGTCTAAGATAAGACAGACTGGAAACCTCCCTCTGCCGCCTATCAGCAGGTCCAGGAGCATCTCTGGAAAAGTGGAACGCTCTTCTGCTCCATCACTAAACAGAAAGGAAACGGCATTAATGAAAGGACATAATACCAATTTACCAACATGTAACAGAATGAAAGAAAATCAGCTGTTTCATGTGCTGGTTACAAATGGGAAAGTGAGTCAGAAGTCAAATACTTATAAAAAAATCAGTGTTGCTCTTGCAGCAGCAAACAAAGCAGCCGTCCAGGATTCAGCGACTGGCAGCAGACTGATTAAACGATCTTTTGATGCCCAGCCAGCTGCAACATTGACTCCAGCACCAGTGGACCCTTCAGAAAGACAAAAGAAAAATGACACGAGTGATCCCTGTGCCAACGCCAGCGGTACGATGATGCCAGACAGGGTTAAACATGATGCCAGTCTTTGCAAAGCAAGGCAACAAAGAGATTTCTGCTCGGATGACTCTGCTATTGAAACAGAATCTGGAGACTCTGAAGACGAAGGTAATCTAGAGAGGCTGAGGGAGGACAGTGATGATGATGACTATTACACAGATCAGAGGATCACAGAGTGGGTCCTTAAAGTCAACTCCAGCCTCTTCTCAACAGGAAACGATGAAGTGAACAACTCCAAAGCAGCAGAGGAGCAAGATGTGGCCACCATAAAGATTATCTACACTGGAGATTGATTATTTACAAAAACCTCAACATCCACTTATGAACTAGACACGTTCAGCTGCATCTGAACTCTTTTTTTGTGGAGTTGTCATCACATGGTCATGAAGTGAAACTTTGGTCACATAGTTATGACGCATCCAAAGACAACATTAGCGCTTAAGAGGACATCAGCATCAAAATCAGAGGAAAGACTGAATTTAAAAATGGACATAACTTTTTTTCAGACAAAATGTGAACTGGAGCTATGACAGAAGGTAAACACAAGATGTCGAATCCCAACACTATGGAGAGATTTGAAGTCTTTACAATATTATTATTATATTAGATATAATAATATTGTAATTTCATTCTTGGCTTCTTAGTTAAGGTAATATTAACTCTGGGCCACTGTCATAGTATGGGATGTAAATATGTATCTAATGTACTTTAAAGCTACTTATACTGTAAAACTGTAAAATACTTTAAGGTGGATCCTCTCTGTGTGTAAATAGAAACAGATCGTTCTAAGTTAAAAAGATAAAAAACAAAAAAAAAACAATAGACAATTCCTATTTTCAGGAGATTATACACCCTTTTTTTTTTTTTTTTTAAACAATTAAATCCTCTTAAATAAAATGGCCCAAATTCCTAAAAATAAATGATTCAGGATCAAAGTTGTAGTTGCATTTTGGTCATTAATCTGCAATCAGTCTCCCTGTCGTTTTGTATCACATGCAATTTACTCATTAGCAGACAACCTGCTGCATTCCTCAGTAATGTGTTGAGACTTCATGCCAAACAGAGCTCATACATGTTCATATCAGTAATATTGATCCATAATATTTGTACATCATGGCATTTTAGCAACTGCTACTTGGTCAGTCCCTCAGTATTTATGCAAACAGTTGTAGATATTTGTACAAAGTTAAATTTGATATCTGACTCAAGCCTTTATTCATTGCTGATCCTGTATTGCCTAAAATCACACAAGAAAAATATAAACTTAGCATTCATTTGTCCAGACAGATATGCCTTAGACCTATGTGAATATGATCTGCATTGGATGTACGCATCCCTCATGTGGTTAACCCGATGAATGTATGACCTTTTTCTGTGATACACATATAGGTACATTTTTGCAGTACTTACCCTCTGAATTAAAAAAAAAAATCACTCACGTTGTTTTGTATTGTGTTTTTTTTTTTTTTCTTTTTTTTAACATTCCTGATCTGGCTCGTTTGTGGAGCAGGACATCCCATATGAATAGCTGCT
Source organism: Ostorhinchus cyanosoma (assembly GCA_029814465.1). NCBI lineage: Eukaryota > Metazoa > Chordata > Actinopteri > Kurtiformes > Apogonidae > Ostorhinchus > Ostorhinchus cyanosoma. The sequence goes on along the minus strand of JAPTYQ010000016.1, from coordinate 4,424,944 downwards.
TTAAAGACAGCTCAGCCCATTTCATGCTCCTTTATTTTTCAACAGCTTGATATGTTTAAAGATAAATTAGCAGAGTGATTTTACGGACATTTACCATGCTGCGTCACATATCCATCACATGATACCTACAGTGGTATGTAATATCATCATGCTATCCTCCAGAGCTGATGGTGAGATTCTCCTAGATCTAAGATTTACATGGGGGTCAGTTGGAATAGATGCAGATTTGAAGTAAAATAGATACATAATATTCAAGAGGATTTGTTGACTTAAAATGAAGCACCATTTTTGTGTTGTCTATTGAAAACATCACCTTGCATATTCTTTTCACTGTCTGTCATTTTACATTTTTTTTTTATAAAAGAAAAGAAAGGTATCCAAATTACATTTTGGTTTTTCTATAATTATTCTATTATAGAAATGGTGGCATTGAAGAGGCATTCATAAGGTTGATGAATTAAAAAAAGTCTTCTTCATCAGGAAAACAGTTGCCTCGGACCTGTTTTTGTAGACGTTTATGAATCACACAATCAGATGTGAGGTCAGTGCAACAGGTGGAGCCAGATGAATAAATGTGACAGGTAACATCCCATGATAGACCATGTCTTCAAACCATACTGAGTAGAAGCAATTATATACAACCTAAACACCAGAAAACAAACAACAGAACAGAATTTCATTACAGACTGCACATGGTGTTAGGTAGAGTAGTCAACATCACACAGAGAGAAGAGCTTTTTAATTTACCTTCACCTGTATTGAGTTTGCTGTATTTATGCCCTTTACACAATATTGTTTAACATATTGTAACAGCTGTGGGCAGATGCCTCTTCCTTATTTACAGACGTGAGATATGTGACCTCTGACCTTTTGGGGGCATCTGAGAATTTCCCTGTTTTAGTTTATCCTCTCACAACAAAATGTGCCTCACATTTTGCTCCTATTTGTGGAAATTTGCTCTTCATTGTTTCCAACGTAAATGGACAGGAAAAAAAACACATTTGGTACAAATTTCTCACAGGTCACCAAACATTATAGAGACATTAATATCTTTTTACACATCCAGCAGTTTTTCTGTCATAAACTACAGGTCTGGACTCTCCTGAGCTTCTGGGGCAGCCCTAAGACTTCCCACAGTTGGAGGACATTTCCACCAAAGGACATGGTTATATACACACACACACACACACGTACACACACACGCATACACGCGCACACACACACACACACGCGCACACACACAGTCGTCCTCCAGAGGTGCAGCAGCAGCCCGCACACCACCACACTGTTTCTATGTATGTGCCGTCACAGTGCAGACAGAGGTTGTAAACATGGCGGCGGACGGGATGGTGCTCACCAACCACGACCATCAGACCCGAGTGGGGATTCTGACGGGTAAGGACACCATTTGATAAAATACGATAAAATGGTGCTTATTAGTGCACACCGGAGCCGTTTTAGCGTCGGTAACTTGTGCACGTCGCTGTCACGATACGAGCTGTCTCCGCTGCAGAGCTAGCTAACGTTAGCATGGATGCTAACCGGTACCATTGGCTGTCATTGCTGTATCGTTAACGTCTTCACAGGTGGGACAGATGTGGCATTAGCATACTAACGGTGTTATTTGCCAAGTGGTGTTTGTATACTGAATGTATGCATGTGGATAGTGGCTGTCATTTTCAGTGTTGCACTAGATAGCTACACGACAGTGTAGTGAGACATTTTAAGCAGCATTAAGTCAGACAGAAGACGGGGAAACGTCCGGGAAAGTCTTTCAAAATCAGAGAGGCTTTCCTCGGTGAGCATGTGTTGTAATAAGTATTTAACCAAAATGGCGGTTTTATTTTGAAAGCAAAAGCACTATTCTTCCGATATTATTGTGTGGCGTGTGTCTACCTTGATGCAAAGCAACATTATATTTTCTAGCAATGTAGCGTTACCGAGCCTACATCAGCTGCATTATTCATGTCCCTTTGCAGATCCGAAATACTGGCCGCTACTGAGGGTGCTTTGCATTCACGTTTATTCATTAATATTTGGACAGTCGCATCATTCGGGATTAATGCCAGTGTTTTAATTTAAAACAGAAACGTGTATTTTTAGATGACAACGTGTTAAATCGCGTATTTGTTGAGTTATGAAGGTGTAGTTGGAAGGCAAAGCGCAGCGCCAAATGAGCGGCTGTGCAGGTTGTTTTAGCGGCTCCACTAATGAACACAGCTGAGGTTTGGCTGGGAGTCGTGCAGAGGGGGACGGGGACCCGCACACAGCCGGTGACAGCCACCAGTAGCCCCGCTGCCTCTTACCTAGGCACAGAGACGTGAGAATAATGCTAAGAAGACGCGAGCCAGCAGCTGGCTGGGAAGTCTGTGGTGGTTTTGATGAGCTAGCATGTCGGGCTAACAGCAGCTAACCTCAGTGTTCGTCCAGCTGATAAACCACAACCTCCTGTCACATGTTAATGCACGGTCCTGCTCCATTCATGTGTACAAGTGTGTTACACGTCTGTTTTGGGGGGAGGGGGCATTCGGATTTAAGGAGGAAGCTCGAAATGAGGGTCAAAGTAGGTTAAGGATTTCAATCAGGGCACATGTAGGATGAGGTGCAAAAAGACGGTAAATATGCAAATATTATACCTTATATGTGGCTCATACACCTCCATAGATGAACCTGTGACACTTGGGCATCCCTGACATTACAAAAGCAGGAGAAGGTATGGTGGCTGAGAGAGCACACTGCTGCAGCTTTAGAAAACTCATGCAAGCACACTGAAAAAATAGATTCATCCTCAAAGCACAACTAAATACTAGGGAATGCACCGATTACAGTGGAAGATATTTGCTCATTTCTGCCAGTATTCACCGATGACAGTGGCAGATATCTATTTTTGTATGTATATATATATATATATTATGTTAGATTCAAACCTAATTTGATGAAGGGCTTAACCACTTAAATATTATCAGTCTTTATTTATGATGATTTCTTTGTTGAGATGGGATACATAACAAAAGCACAATAAAGTTACAGAGAGTAGCATTGTTTTCTGCATCAGCTATAATGTCATTTTAGATATCTGTATCTGTAATTGGGCCCGAATTTTGCAATCGGAGCATCCCTACTAAATACAGAAATGCACTGAAAGTAGTACAGGTGGTAACACAGATGTTTCTAAGGGACACACAAAAGTCTACTAACAAGCTAAAGCATGTATCTGCATCTTGAAATCACAATAGAATAAACCAGAATTAGAATAAACCAAAGGTAATTTTATAACCCACTCATGAATAGTTCAGTAAGTCTCAACTTTTTAACTAGTAAATGTGCCTGGTCTTGTTCATTTGTCCGTTTTGGTTTGTATATTTGCAATATGTTTTGCTATTGTGTCTTTGTTGAATTGTTCAAGATGTCTTAATTTGCTTGCATTTTGTCAATTTGCATGTATTTTCCTGAGATGCAGAGTGTAGTTGGGCACTCTTGGCTGGTGTAAGCAGGAGAAGGAGATGCTTGATAGTACACAATAAAGGTGCAATTGTTTTAGTTGAATACAGGTCATGTCTGTACCACAGAGGGCTTATTTCAAAACATAGAAAGCACTCAGACTATAGGTAGTTATACATATGTTTGGTCTGTTTTCCTAGTAAAAACACAGAAGATTAATATTTTGATTCTTGAAGGTCTGTGTGGTTAGGTGAAAAAAAATTATATTGCACTTATTAAGGATAGTATTGCAATTTTGATGTGATTCTGCACACTTGGTTAGCAAGAAGAATGCACAGATAAATCATTTTAAAACATGGATTTTTTTTTGTTTAAGCATAATACAACTAGTAATAAAAATGCAAAAACGGAAAGAATTAGTTACTTTGATTTTGCATGTTTTACACAGTACCTCTACTCATCGTCACAGAATCCAAATTGTGTTTATTTCATACTCCTTGTGCTGTTAAATCACCCTAAATCCTCCTATATCTGGACCTTTAAATCACAGTCTTTCATGATTACATAATTTCACCAGCTGATATTAAGATTATGGTTGTGATTTGATTAATTGCGTAGCCCTCGATCCTAGTAACACACTTGTAGCTAAATCCATATTACGCCAAGGCTTTGTGTCATAGATCATAGACACCACTGTGCTGTATGGTCTGGGTGACAAAAAAAACACTAATTCTTTTTACTGTAATACATTTTTATATTGTCATTATTAGCATTATCATGACTAACATACGTTTAGGGATATATGTAGTTTACATTCTCAGTTAAAACACATTACAACCTACTTTTGATATTTTGATTGTATCAGTGTACTAGTTTTAATGTCCTTTGTCTAATTTGTGATGATTTTGGCAAGCACTTTTTCATGTGCTGGTCATAATGAAACACGTAAAACCATAAACAACCCTCTTATTAAATAATTTTTTATTTTTCAAACTGAACGTGTATCAATTTTCATAACATTAAACCGTAATGAAAATGAGCAAATGCCCACTACATTATAGAATCAGGAGCTACAGGAGTATTTTTGTATTGCACTATTTTTACTGTGTTAGGTCATTTACTTTTTTTGTAATTTATTTATTTATTTTTTTGACTTGTTACATCTTTAATGAATTATTTAAAGCCACAAACACCTGTTTTCTTCAACTTCCAATCAAGACCAAAAAAACAGCTTTTAAAGTGGAAAGGAATGATTTGACATTTATTGGGGTAATTATTCCTAACTGACTGATATAAAAATGTTTATCTTGAGAACATTTTTGACCATATAAATATATCTTGAGTCATAACAACATAATGGATATGTATTAATTCACAGTATGAAAGTGGAAATCACTAATTACAAATATATATAGTATTTTAATTTGTACCCCTCTCTTACAAAGTTTTGATTAAAACAGGGTCAACTAATAATTAGAATTGTAATATAATTACATAAAAACTTGTCATCATTATAAAGGGTCAAGGATATCCTTAATATCACAAAGTGGTTTGTTGTTGTACAGTCAACATTAAGTGCTGGTGCAGTAAAACTACAAACATACCAGGGGTAAATCTATATATGTACACATTAACATTTTGTCTTTGGTCTATCGGTAGGACATCAGATGTCATTAACTTTGATGCAGATCATTGTGATGGACATTTGTCATTATTGTCTTGTGTTCTTCAGGCTTTGTGTGCATATAATACATAAAGATATAAAATACAGTTATCTTTTTTTAATGTAAAACAGCTCTTGAGGATGAATAAAGCCTTAATTCTGTTCATCACTTCTGCAATAAATAGACCAATCATTGGTCACATTAAATAAAACGTATGTAACTGCTTTGAGAGTCAACCCTCAATGTAAGTTGATATTTTTAATAATGGACCGATGTTCTTTTTACGTAATTATTTGTCTATATGTTAATAAATTTGGTATTTTATCTAAAATATCTCTAAATGAATTGAACCTGAATTGAATTGAAGTGGAAATCAAATCATATTGAGATCCGGTGAATCAGACAATAATCGAATTGGAAAATCAGTGGTGACACCTAGCCCAAGCATCGAGTATTTGTACCAGTTACCTAATGTAGCTTTGTATTAAAATCCATGCTTAAGAGATTCTGTGTGACAGTTATAATCTCAGTTTTTGGACAGGAATGATGCAGGCTGTGCCACACACCACAGGCATCCTCTGTGTATCAGTAGCAGCAGTGTAATCACCCATAAAGTGCACATAAATACATTTTTACCAATAAAATCAAGTATCTGGCTTTTGGTTGAAGTGAGCAAACCTCACTGATGAATCCCAGGCTTTAATGTCAGTGTTGGACACACAGACGCTGCTGAACCAGTGAACGCAAACACCAAAGTCGATACACGGAGTCATTTCCAAATATTTGTGACCTATAACCTAGAATACAAAAATTTTAGAGGATGTCTACAGTTGCCTCAGAAGATTTAGAATACTCTTGTTATCTTATATTTACCACAAGTTACTGTCGCTGATCACAAGACTTCAGGCCTCAATGAACTTTAGAGAAGTTGGGTTTTTGTGTGTCACATTGACTTCTTACGAACTCAAGATAACTCACGTAGGCTGGTTTAGAAAATATTTTCACAATCTGTCATCATAAATAGAAGCTTTTTCAAGTTTCAGTCTCCAGCTCTTAGTAGCAGATTTAGACAGTCAAGGTTTTACTTTGGCTGATTGGCTATTTCTCACATAAACTAATAAAAAACAGAACCACTGTGGAACAATGCATAGAGAGCAGTGATTTATAATATTGTTATTTGAGTGTCATAATTACTACTAATACAATTAAAATAATAGTGTATAATATAAGGAGGGATGCCACTGAAATGGAAGTTGTTCGTCTGTTTTGACAGGGAGCTTTATTTTGCACAAACAGCAGGAATGTGCACTTTGAGCATGTGATGCTTTGGCAGCTGTCACTCTGTGGCTACAGTTTATGAAATCTACACAGCCCAAGTGCAGATTCAGTCAAATAGAACTCTAATAAAAAAGTAGGAAATTGATGAAACATTACAATAAATGTGAACTTAACCAATCCTCCGAATCAAAGGGGAGTAACAGGTTGCAGTCTAGGTTTATTTTCTACGTCCAACACATGAACTCTGGCTAAAACTAAAATTTTTTTCCATTATTATTTAATCTTTGCTTTAAACGGCCTTTACAGTTTCTCAAATCCTAAAATGGAATATCAGATCACATGGAGGTTAATAGAAACAGCAAGTATTCACATTGAAGACGCTTAAATGCTTGCTTTTACTTGAAGAAGTTAATGAAACAGTCAGTCGTAAATGAATTAATTTTCTGTTACTTGACTAATTGAGTAAGTAGGTAATTATTTTAGCTCTAAATAAATGGTCCTTCATTACAGGCATCATAGGCCTTCATTATATGCACAGTTTGGTGAAAAAGTCACACTGCAATTATGAGGCAGAGAGAGAGATGGAATTTATTACGCTGGGAAAATATTGCAAATAATTGTACAAGATTAAAAAAAAAAAATTGCATTTACCTAATTCAGCACACACTCATTGGAAGCATGAATACTCAAGTTCAGTACAGGTTTAGATCAGTACTTGATGTGTTGAGATGAAGGTTGAGGACCACTTTCTGTAGCACAACAGACAGGAAAACAATGTATTTACAGCCTTGATCATGACAGTAGTGACATAGGCTACGTTCAGACTGCTGGAAAATGTGGCCCAAATCTGCTTTTTTTTTTTTTTTTTTTTGGCCATATGTGACCTGTATCCAATCTTTTTAAAGACCCCACCCCACCCCAGGGCACTTTAATACGTGGT
>JAPTYQ010000016.1:4389328-4410823 GCA_029814465.1 Ostorhinchus cyanosoma | reverse complement strand
ATATATATATGAAAACATAATAACAGAAATAATAACATTTACGTTGACATGGAAAACCTGTGTAGGGCTTTTATTACAGAAAATTGATCTGGAGTCAATATGAGGATGATCAGAATTGGTGGATATCAATAAAATCATATCAGTTCCCACGTATTTATGGCCCTACAGTACAAAGTAGCCTATGGATGCCCCAACCAGTGTGTCATGTAACCCTTACCCTATATGTCATATCAGTCCTGTGAGAATACACCCAATGACTCCCCTCAGCTGTGGACATGTTCATATTTGTTGTCCAGCCTGCCAACTCCCCATAGCACATTCCACATTGTAGTTAAACAGTTAATACGTATATCAGAGTGACTTAATGAGAACTTGACCAGATTCTACTATGTGCATATCTACATCATGTTCCCAGGTGTAAATGGGGTCTTGCATTTTTAAAGCCCTGTCTGATATAAAATCGTCTTTGTGAGTTATCCAGGTCTAGAGGCTTTTTTATTGATACATACTCTCCATTGATGAGCCTCAGTCCATTCCACCTCATTCCTGTGTCTGTCTGGATGTGAATTTGTTTGTGGTCACCTGTAATGCATGTATGTGTCATTATCAGACGAGTCATGCCGTGGTCATGGCTAAGGGGGGTCCCTACCTGCCCGGCACCACACCCTCTCCTCCCTCTCATTTCACCTGCTCCTGCACCCATGAACCACAGGTGAGACGATCGCACACACCCCTCTTCTCCTGCCATCAGTCACTCCATCACCATGTCTGTCAGTCACACACTGCTGGGTTCTGTTCTTTATACATGGATAACTGGGCTATGCAGACATAGATCTGTCAGTTTTCCAAGGAGTCTCGATCTGTTACATAAGGAAGTTCTGAAAAATATGATATGATATGATATATGATATGATATGATATGATAAACTGTAAAGACAACCTCTTACATCACATTTTCAATTACAAAGATGACAATGGGAGCAAGGGTCTGTTAAAATTCATGGAAATCTTATATGTTAAGATTTTCAGTGAATTGTCTGCTGTGACCTTGACCTTTGACATTTTATACTTTTTATGGTACTAAATCCTGGCTCTATACATGTTTGTTTGTTTGGAGTTTCGAGGTTTGTTAATAGCTTAACAAACATATTGTCTTAGGTTGAAAAATGGTCTGAGGTCCCACTGGATTTTCACAACCCATTGTTTATTCAGTTCCTGATGAATAGGTAAGGAATATAATGATAATATCACTGGTCTACTTTTTTTTTTTTTTAAATAAATAATCTGCTTCATAGATTAAATGCGCTAAATGTTGCAGATTTTAATAAGTTTAATTGGAAAACAAATGACAAAAGTGCTGGGTTGCTGAGGTTTTCAAGGTCTATGACAAAGTGTTATTACACATATGTATTAGTTTATATGGATTTATACAATAGATTTATAAATCTTCCACTAGATAGAACCTGTAAAATGAATGTATTGTAATTGGCAGACAGTGATTTGAAGTAGATCTGATAGCTCTAAGACAAATAATCCTTTTGAGTAAAACCCAGTCTTGTTAATTGTCGAATTCCACATTTTGATCCAAGACTATATCTTGGAAATTTCAGCCAACGTTTTTGACTTGATTTTTCTTTATCAGTGACTCACACATGGTAAAATTTCACTACTTTTATTCTGGAAGCATTTTACTTGTAGACCAGTGTAATTTGTTGCGCTGGTTTTGTACAACTTCCACCTTGAGAATCTTGCCAGAGAGAAGTATCCCCTGTGTGCTCTGATTCTCGTGTTTACTTTTAAGTGTGTATTATCTTAAAAACTGTGCCCAACTATGTAGAAGCTCGCAAAGATTACACCATGTATAAAGAACCAGGCCCTGATGTGTAGTGAATCAGTGCTAACGTTGGTGGTAGGCTGCAGTTTGTAGGTGTGATGGCCATTTACTTTACAGCAAAACCCTGTTGTGTATTTTATTTGTAAAAAAATATCAAACCATTTTTTTTCCCTGTTAATTGCTACACATGATATGATAATGTGATGAGAGGAATAGGTGGCAGAATCATCCCGACTGTATGTCTCTGGTCAGGCTTTGATGTAGGTACCTCTACTAAACATACTAATATTTTAGTATTCATGTCACTTGAACTGATACGTCATCACAGCATGCTTATGTTTTGTAAATCTTTTCCTCAGACAGGTGGTGTGACGCACAAATTATCAACCAGGTCTGCATTATAGTACTTTTGCACTGATTTGATGTTGGTAGATCATCTTTTACTCCTTTATATAGGCCCTGTTCACAAGGTAATAGTATTAGTTTTAGAGACTATGTGTCTTAAAGCTGCAGTGCTTGATAGTTTTCAGTGCTATTCTTAGTTGCCTTTCAGTATATTGGAACTCAAATGGTCTGAGAGGTCCTGAAGATATCTGTATCTAGTCTAACCCTGTGTTTTCAGCCACCAATTTGGCTAATAACATGCGTTTTCAGGCAGATAGCTGGTTCAACTTGTAAATGAAAAAGCTTCTTTACTGTATTTACCAATCACTGATCAGATTTCACATCCTTCATATTTAGTGTTTTTCCCCGATTTCAGCTTCTGAATCTTTACATCCATCCATAGAGTGAACAGTGTATTATTTTAACTCTGCTTTACCAGGTCAAATACGGGCTTTTGCTTTCCTGTTTTCAGTCGCCATTATTGATGAAATACTTGATAGTATTTTGGGGTTAAATTCAGGAGTTGTATCCAGCTGCTCAGTATAAAGACAGCAGTGGAAATGTGTTCAGAAATTATAAGGTCTACTGGAAACTGTAGTCCAGTATAGTTTGGCCTATTATGTAGTTATTGAGTAGTGACACAGCTGAAAGTGAGGCAATGTTTGCTGGAAATGGCTAGCTTTTTGTTGTGCTTGTAATGGACAGCAGCTCCCTTTTTTCTTTTTTTTTTCAACTTTGTTGAATTATGATGCATTACAGTACAAATAAGAAGTCTGCTACAACACTAGATGATTCTACTTACATATGTATATAATTGAAATCCCATTTAAGTAGTATGAGTGTAAACATTAAGCTCTGCTTTACTCTGCACCTTTACATTTACTCTATATCTAAGGCCATACTAAGCAACCCATGATTTTGTAGGGAAACATCAGTGGTTTGGACTCTGTTTTCCCTTGTGGTGTGAAGTTTACCTTAAAAATAGACAATTAGAAACAATCACAACATGTTTGGCAATTAAGAAATAAAGATCCCACCTCTGTTTATTTTATACAGAGTGGGATTCTTGACTATTGCTCCATAATTGTAACAGTGAAACAACTGAAGAGCAAAGATTTTATTTATTTTATTTTTTAAATTCAAACTAGCATTAAGTGTGTATGTGTGTGTGTTTGTGTGTGCATGTGTGTGTGTAGATCCCGGACTCGATCATTTCTCGAGGCGTTCAGGTGCTTCCTCGAGATTCTGCCTCTTTAAGCTCCACCCCTTCTGAGTCACCACGGGCAACACAGGCGACCTCCCGCCTTTCCACCGCCTCATGCCCGACACCCAAGGTACACACAAACATACAATTGTACATGCACACACACAGAAAGGAACACTGACCATTCAGCATTGCTAAAAATGAGAATCACTTTTGATTCTCCAAAACTACGAAATGGAATGTAACGATTTGGCTAAAATTTTAGCAGTTTTCTACGGTATGTGAGTAAAAAGTCACAGAGCATGCCAACAGGATATGTATCCTCACTGCTGATGACTGTCTCAGCAGTTAAAAACTGGACTACAGTTCCTGCATGATTGGAGTTTTTGCTTTTTTCACCTATTCCCCAACCGCTTTCTGACTCTTTATCTTCCCGTTTGATGTTTTTATCTCTTCCTCTACAAACCTGTGCAGTGTAAATGTTATAATGTGCTTCTTGTGAAGAAAAAAAACCCTGTTGAAATTCATACTCATGTCTCAATTTGACTGCAGACATGAAACAGTCAAAACTTTGAAGCTGGGATGTAAGCGTCCTAAACTCAGCCTTTGCAGAATCCGACTGTCGGCCTCTCGCTCACAGTGACGGATTAGCTTTACTTCATAAACTAAAAGTCTCGGGACTTGTGTGCTGTTTGGAATTGAATGGGAGTGAATGGGACTGTGAAGTTTTGCAAAACTGAAATTTAAATATCTTCAGTTGTGGTATGTTCACATAAAAAATGTCCCAATTAAAAACAACAATTAATGATTGAAAATGGCAAAAACTCAAGTTATGCTGGAATTGTCCTTTAAGAGATACTGTATATTGTCAAATGGTTCACCCAGTTGAAGAGAGATGCTGGATTTGTATTGATTCTACTGTTCTTTATACATGTAACAGGCTTATTTAAGTATGCTTTCTGTTTTCTGATCTACTCCCAGTAAAACAACATGTTAATGCTGTTTGCTATTCATGCAAACCCAGAATATGTTCCATTGGTCACTTCAGTACAGTACAGTGCAATAGCATAAACTACATCAGTATGACAACTGTGTCATGTCTTACTCACTGCAATTCACTTTTTTAAACTAAAATAATGTCACTCACTAATTATTCCTAGTTGGATGAGGCATTAGATGACTTACTTTAAATGAATTCTACCTGCCAAAAAGGTTTTTAGGTTTTTAATCTTAAACATACACAGAGAGTTGAATGGTTTTGCCAATTATCAAACAACAAAAGTTACTTCAGTCAAGGGAACGAAAAGAGTATTTACCAGAGAGCAGAGAGTGATTATGACATGACTCATAACTGAACTGATGGAAGTAATGCAGTATTAATGCACATTGAATTATAACTTTAAGTCCATCAGTCAGTGTTTGAAAGGATCCTTTATTAGTGACCAACCTTTAGCATTACAGCTATCGTTAATATTTAAAGGCAACTTATATTTGGGAATTTACAGTGTTCAACTCTTGTTCGATGTCAGTCGAAAAAGATAATCCTTTAGAAAATTATTGATATTAAACTGAGAATAATTCGTTTGACAGGGCACCATCTGATGATGTGAAAGGACACTGTAAATTCCTTGTGTGAATATTTTTTTTTTAATAATAATCTGTAGAAGCATTTCCTGAATGCTGAAATGATGCATGAAGAAAGTAAAATGTCATCACAGGTTTTACAAACTGCTGTGATTCCGTCACAACCATACAGATGATTTCTGTTCGCCTTTTTAAAACTAAAACTGTTTTAATTCTGCGTTGAGTTGCTGTTGTGCAGATTCTGAATGTCACAGCCCGAATTCATGTTATTTATGTTCCCATGTCATGTGTTTTAGATGCTATAAATAGATTCTGTATCTAAACGTAGAAACCTTCAGCTTGTTTTATCAGCATGATGCCAGAATGTCCTGTGAAAAAGGAGTGGCATTAAAAATAATTTCTTACATATATTTGCATCAAGCAATGACCAAATATAGAATATCTGTGTGTCTCTGCAGGTTCAGTCACGATGTGGCAGTAACGAGAATATTCTGAGAGCCAGTAAGTTCAGAGAGTGTGTGTGTGTGTGTGTGTGTTTGTGTGTCTTATTAACATGTAACTGACTGTGCAACAGCACCACTGTAAAAAAACAAAAAACAAACTCTACAGCATTGTATATAGTAGCATATTTACCTTACTGAGAATGCTTGCTTTAATGTGTCTGTGTGTGTCTGTCTGCAGGCCACAGTGCGGTGGACATCAGTAAAGTGGCACGTCGTCATCGCATGTCCCCGTTCCCATTGACGTCAATGGACAAAGCCTTCATTACTGTTCTAGAGATGACACCTATCCTGGGAATTGAAGTCATTAACTACAGAGGTGAGTTTTGAGGTCTGTGTGTGCATCCCTTTGACTTTGCTTTCAGGTAAGATGTAAAAGAATCTACACAGACATGCAGCAGTTTACTGTAGCCACACGTTATCACTCATTTTATTATATTTGATTACTGTGATAACTGACGAGTCACACTGGATTCTTATTGGCTGTTCTCTGTAGACGGTTTGGGCCGAGTGCTAGCTCAGGAAATCTATGCCAAAGACAACCTTCCTCCGTTCCCTGCCTCTGTTAAAGATGGCTACGCTGTTCGAGGTGAGGCACCTGATGCTACAGTATCTAATATCACACCACTTTGTTGACAATAACTGAATTAAAGGGGAAATGCCTCATTTTAGTACAATATACTTAAAGTGTCCTTTTGTCAGACTTCAAAATCCAAATCCTAAAACCAGAGAACATGTGTTTAAATTTCCATAATTAACGTCATTAACATCATTATGATTGACCTGTAGCTGCTGACGGCCCTGGAGATCGCTTCATCATGGGAGAGTCACAGGCTGGACAACAGGTCAGCTCTAATACACTAACACCACTGACATGTCTGAATCTTTACTGGCATATCAGCTACTGTCACACAACCACTAACAATACTACTATGTCTACTACTTGACCACTCTGCTTAGTCCTTTTTGTCCACTTTGAGTGATACAAATAGATTGTGTACGGTAAAGTGAGGACTGACCTCGTGACCTGAGAAAAAGACTCCACGGTGTTTCCTTTCATGCTCTAAAAACTCAACCCACCACTGAAAACACCCACCACATTCCCTCCCACTACTTATATAACTATACATTACTTACATAACAATTTCAAGTGACCTCTGCTTCTAATGAATGTTAATCAAATCATGGGAAACATAAACAGGCTAGCTGTTGCAATAATATTGTATTTTGACTTAATCATCAACTTAAAGTTAGCATCAGTATGGGAATTACCCTAATTATGAAGTGTTTAGATTCTTCAGAGGTCCTCTTAAGTACAACTACTCAGAAATGCAGTTTATTTAGAGAACAGAAACTCAACAGTTTGACTCAATGTGTTAAAAGTAAATGTAGGTGAGGGACAACATGTGTCGTTAGACAGCCCAACACGACCTCATTTACTCTCAAATCTGGCTTGTAGACCAACTCCACTCTCTTTTTCTTTAATTATTTATGCCTGATGAGTGTCATAACTACTAATATAATTGCTTTTATCTCAGATTGGGATGTGTTACTCGTGACGTTGTAGGGTGTGGTTAGGGATGGGGTGGGTATTGTATATATGTTATGTGGAAAATCCAAAAGTATTGTTTTTTCTTGTATCTATATTTTTGAATGGGATTTGTGACATCAAACATCTTTTCTCTTGTAAAATGATGTTGAAACTTGAATAAATAATTGCATATACACTGAAAATAAACATTTAAGAGAGTAGAGGAAAAGAATACAGACATTTGGGGCCTGTATCATGAAGCCGGATGGTAAGCGAGGCTCTGGTTCAGACCTCGGTTTTTGGTGTCACAAAGATCGTTTACTCCTCACTGGGGTGAATTTCCACGGTGTCTTAATATCCTGGTTTGTGAAGAGCATGAGTCACACAGACCACATAAACCCGTTACTTTCTGTATATGTAATGATATATCTGAATAGACTGACTCAAGCGGTGGTCTTGCAGTATTTTACAGTAGGTTTAATTGCCACTCAGAATTTTATTTTCATATTTGTTCATTACTTGCTTCCAGGCCATTTAACTTTTTTTTATTTTTTTTTTTTAATGTGTTTAAATAGAAAGAAAAGGCTCAAAATGCCTTCCACACCATAAGAATTTATAGAAAAATACATCTGGTGCATCACTGTTTTATGTGAATGTGCTCATAACTAGTATTTGTACACTACATTAACAAAAGAAGTTCTTAACCATTATGATTCCATTTGACTGTGATTATTTGATTTTGGAAATGTAAAGAGATCCAGGTAATGAGGCTCCTGGTTTCTGTCAATTAAAGGTTTTTTTTATGCGGTACATGTTTGGTGTCTTTAATCTGTAAGCGACAGGGTGTCTAGTTAAACTGAAGTAAGACTTGCTGACATTTTTAGAGATTGCAGAGATCCCCCTGACTCAGTAAGGGTTGCCTTTCTGTCTGTAGCCCACCCATACAGTGATGCCTGGTCAAGTGATGAGGGTGACAACTGGAGCTCCAATTCCATGTGGAGCAGATGCTGTGGTCCAAGTGGAAGATACAGAGCTGCTGAGGGAATCTGAGGATGTAAGTTTTTGTTTTGTACTCACTGGCTCTGCATGGCCCTTGCTGTTTTAGTTGGAGTCAACATGCTTTTGCTGGCCTCTGTGATAAATCTCTGTTGTGACTCAGGGCACTGAGGAGCTGGAGGTGAGGATTATGGTACAGGCTCGACCCGGCCAAGACATCAGGTAAAAAAAAGAGACACTGAGAGCTTTTTGCGCATCAAAGAAGCGTGTGACAACTAACATAAATTGTGAGTGTTTTTGTGTCTGCACAGGCCAATAGGTCATGACATCCGAAGAGGGGAGTGTGTGTTGTCTAAAGGAACTCATATGGGCCCGTCAGAGATTGGCCTTCTGGCTACAGTGGGGGTTACTGAGGTCAGCGTGCACAAGTTTCCTGTGGTGGCTGTTATGTCCACTGGAAATGAGGTACAGACATTCAATCTGGGGTTAATTCACACACAAAGTCATTACTTTTTACCCCTCGGGGTATAGTAATCGTTTTGTTGTCTGCCCATTCAATGACATAATTTCATTTTCTGAAGAATGCTTTGAGATATCTGCACCAAATTTATCCTGTGGATGTATCTTAGCATGGAGCAGAAGAATATTGAAAATAGGTGACCTTGACCTACTTTTTTAAGGTCAAATGGCCTTGTGCAGTTATAATATCAGTACTTTCAAATATAAATATGTATGTAATAAGTTTTACACAAAGACAATCTAATCTAAATAGGGCAGTAATTTTCAACAGAATCTTACACTATATTTGGCTCAGGGGGATTAAAAGTGTGCAGCACGCTGTTTATATACTGTAGGTGTTGGTTTGCTGGTGACCCACGATACCATGTGAAATCATGTGTCTCTGTGCAGCTGTTGAATCCAGAGGATGACCTTCACCCAGGAAAGATCAGAGACTCCAACCGCTCCACTCTGTTGGCCACCATCCAGGAACATGGATACCCTACAATCAACCTGGGCATCGTTGGAGACAAGTAGGAGCGTTTTGGCTTTAAAGAGGAAAACTGCTCTGGTGGAGGTATGTAAATAAGTAGTTGTTTCTGTGTTGTGTTCTTGTTTTTCCAGCCCCGATGACCTGCTGTCAGCGCTCCATGAGGGAATCAGTCGTGCTGATGTCATCATCACCTCAGGGGGGGTGTCCATGGGAGAAAAGGTAACCTCTGACATCTCGCATCTGCCCACATCCTCTAACCAACATTTCCTTTATATGTATAAAACAGGTATTCTCCTTTGACAGAACGAATATCCCTCTGTGTGTGTGTCTTTGTCAGGACTACCTAAAGCAGGTGCTGGATATTGACCTTCATGCTCAGATCCACTTTGGACGAGTCTTCATGAAGCCAGGGTGAGATGGGGTTGGGGTTTAGGAAGGTGGAAATTTAAACTAGAGTTTTATATCTTCAACTGCTTCCACTAGTTCTGTTCAGAATTGTCACTGACTCTTGTTGTGCTAATGACCTCTGTTTTTCTATTCCGTAGTCTTCCTACTACCTTTGCCACAGTTGACATTGATGGAGCACGGAAACTCATCTTTGCTCTGCCAGGTACTGTGTTCAAGTCTCTAATAAAAATGCATGTGGGGACATTATAATAATGAATGTTTTCATCCCACACAGTAATGGTATAGATTGCATTGGAGGCCTGTGTGTGAAGACTTAATGTAATGCAAAACCAAATTCCATTGAGACATCTAAACTGTTAGAAGGTTAGCAACATGCCATGCTTATCTCGACTCAATTTACCATTTGAATGATTCACTACGCTTGAGTCCAACACGGGAAGTAGAGGATCCACCTCCTTTCAGATAACCCACACTGAAGCCAATCTGAAACTATATTCCATTTACTCTAAACAACTTGTTTTTCACTCAGAACAAGTATTTAAAGAAATAATTTATGTGTAGGATCAGATATGATATCTTTTGTAATGCCATAAGTATTTTTCATTGTATCTCTTTTTAGTTGAGATATTTATTTAGGGTATTTATTCATTCAAATTAATTAATGTCCTTCTGAACTACTATGACTTGAGTCCCTGACCTTGGTTGGAGACCTGCTTATCCACAGCTTATTTCATACAGTGTCCATTCTGCTGATACAAAGCCATCAGATTTACTGTTGTGATAATTTCTATTAATTGTTGGGGTTTTTTTTATTATTATTTGTCAGACAAGCTGAGTCAATCCACAGTAGACTTTCAGTAAAATAATGTAGCTGACAGATGACAGTGATCCTAACATAACGCTGCAAAAATGTCTGTAAAGCAGAACCTTAAATTAAAATACACATAATGTAATGACAGTAATGAAATCTGATTTCTCTCAAATGTATTTTAACCATCACAACTGGCACTACATGTTATTGTCCTGGTGATATTTTTGAAATTTCCTTAACCAAATTAACTTAATAAATCTTTCTTCTATTTGTTATCTAAAACAGCAGCTCTTCCAACCTTGTAATGCACAGTAGTTGCCCTGGGAGGTACTCCAGACAGTGCACTTTGCTGACATTGTGTTATTGCCTTAGCACAAGGTCTCCTGTATTTGTTATGACTGTAACATCAAGTATAAATATCTTCACATAGTGCACAGGAATTTGCCTGCTTCCACTGGTGCAAAGAGATTTCAGCTTCTATTATGCAGACCTGTACAACATAATTAATGCAAATGGGAGTGGATTAGACCGTGTATACATACACAGACACCGTATAACCCAGTGTTATGTTGTCTTCCAGGAAACCCAGTGTCTGCAGTGGTGACATGTAATCTGTTTGTTATTCCTGCTCTGAGGAAGATGCAAGGCATTCTGGACCCTAGACCTACAATTATTAAAGCTAGGGTAACTCACACTCACTTGCACACAGGGTTAAATGCAGAGGGCGTTAAGCTGTATATGATGATTGTTGTACTTTATAATGTTCTTTGTCTGGTATTAGATTTAGTTTGAATAAATCAAAAAAATCTCCCAAGTTATTAGCAGGATTAGATCATTATTGTCAATCAATTAGATATTAAAATAAAGAATGACCTTGAGGGTAAAGCAATAAACTCAGCCATATTTAGTTAGATCAAATTGTCCTGTTTGAAAATGATCTCATTTTTCTCTCTGTTTCAGCTTTCATGTGATGTTAAACTGGATCCCAGACCTGAGTACCACCGCTGTATTCTCACATGGCATCACCAGGAGCCACTGCCCTGGGCACAAAGCACAGGTACATAAATGCACACACTCACGTGGGAATTTCTACAAATAAAGGAAAGTAACCATCCTTTATTGTTGGTATTTCTACTTCATCCTTGTAAGAAAATTCACAAGCAATAAAATACCATTTTAGCCACCGTAGAATTATAGCGAGTACGTGTATTACTCATTAAATATTCTTTAAATTTTCCAGGTTATGAATCAATATGTCTAGTCAGTAATGTGTGATGAGATTGAGGAAACAAAAGAATACAAGTGGTGCATGCCTGTCACATGATTTAAATCCTGTTATCACCACGATCAGAGATGAATGACATTGTCTGCCTATAGTGATAAATTTGACCTGGAGAGATGTGATTACTTAGTGGTTTTCCCCTCATTTGAGGAAATACACACACACCTCACACACATGCTTGGACTCACTCTGGTTGAAACATAAATGTCCTCTGTTCTCCTCTCTCCAGGCAACCAGGTATCTAGCAGGCTAATGTCAATGCGTAGCGCCAATGGCCTGCTGATGTTACCACCTAAAACAGAGCAGTATGTGGAACTGCACAAGGGAGAGGTCGTGGACGTCATGGTCATCGGACGGCTATGATGCAGGTACTTTATATTGTCTGCTGTTTTATGATTGTCACTTAGTCACACTTTAAAATCTGTTAAGCTTTGTAAATAGGTGAAGAAAACATGTCACCATGGTAACAAGCCACCAAATGACTTTTCTCCACAGACTTTAATGTCACTCGCTACCGATTACCATGGCAGTGCCAGGACTTCCTGTCTGGACAGGAAACGGGCGGGGGCAGGAAGTGATGCATGTCTACCTGGTCGCCATTAGCTGTGATGTCATATGCAACAGCCAATCGGAGCCAGCGGAGGCTGAATCCTCATTGGTCTGCTCTGAGGAGATCACTGTATTTCAATGGAGAAAAATGTGAAAAAAAATATAAAATATGAGATTTATTCTGTAATATTATTATTATTATCCTGATGATAATGATTATTATGATTATTAATATTCTTAATTAATATTCTATTTATTATTATTATCATGGTTCTGATTGAATATTATCATCTTAGTAGTATCATGCCCTCTTCTCTCCTGTTCATTTGCTTTGTGCGTTTCCCATTTTCCCCTGGTAGATATAGAAATATAGAGACTCTTTTCCTCCAGTCCTCCTGTACTCTTTTCTCTCTGTCCCCTTCTTTCTCTTCTTTGTCTTTTTTTCTGCTCTTGCTTCCTGTATCCAGATATAGAGACTCCTTGATAACCCCTTCCTGCAGTATCACTACATCCCAGGACACAATGATCCCTAAACATCAGGCTTCGACTGATATTATCAACTGAAAGCTGATAAAGACATTTCTTTATTGAAGCTGCTGATAGTTTGTGCCAGTACAGTAAATATGACTTTTATTGCCAAAAAAAAGTTTGTTATGTCTAGATATAACAGCATTCATACTATACTGAGACACTCATGACTCTCTATGAAGCCATGAAACTCTTGGGTAAGCGGCTCAGCTTTAAGGCAGGGTGAGGTAGGATTCATTGCAGGTTTACAGACTTGAGTTAAATCCTCAATTGTTACATTGGAATGATTTCTCTGGTCCAACATCAAATACAAACATGATGTTATTAATAAAACACATAAAGACCTGTCAGAGGTGGGCCATTCTGACCAACCGATGTACGGCATCCTCCTAACCCTGCATTCAAGTGGTGTTTGATTTACAGGAGTTTAAAGTTTACACCTTAAAGTTCAGTGTGTGATAAATGCACCATTGCGGTCCCTGTGTGACCTGTATTTTTAAAAGGGGTCACCCTGCTTATTTTACACAAACGTACCAAGAAATGAAGTACCATTCAACCTGTGAAAACAGTTTTATATTGTCATCTGTGGCTTTATAAACTGGGAGTGTTTGTGGAATTTGAAAGACCTGAGTGTTAACCAGGAAGAGGAAATGTTAAAAGAGATTATAATGATTTGCACTAATGTAGGAGCCAATTTTTCTACAAAATTGGGATAATTCATCCTGCTTTGATCTTGTCATATCTTATTTTTGTGTATCTTGCAGCCACAAAGTTACATGGAAGTCTCATTTCTGGATTGATCCCTAAAACCTCTTAAGGTATCCTGCAGAGCGTGAGCACTAGTATTGTTATAAAGAGTAATGTTTTCATGAGTGGGTCCCTGTTCGGTTTATGTCGTATGCATGTACAGTGTGCATTCCTGCCACTAGTGTCACCCTGTTCCACTGACTGACAGCTGGTGGTGGTGTTGCAGCAGTAGATGTAGCAATGCTCCATCAAAGGCAGAAAAGACTGCAAGCTCACACATATTGATGTAAATACTGCCAAGTTTAAAGTATTTTTAAAAAAAATTGTATTTACAGAAGTTTTGTGAGTATGGAAAAATAATCATATTGTTAGGCCTCAAGTATACATGAACTGTGTTTTGGTGTGAGACATGGGGCCCTTTAAGTAGCTAAAACATAACATTTAGTGGCCTCCGCTGTTTTTACATCTCTTTCCACCCATAAACCAAGAGAAGATGAAAAAGCTGCTTCACTGAGTTCTTAGATATGATATCCCCAACTCAGAGAAAACTCCTGACATCACTTGAAAGCAGGTGTCGCATTCAGGTGCTTGTTAACTACACAACTGGTGAATTTCTACCATGACGCTGTTAAGGTGCTTGTAAATGTCAAAAACTAATACAGTTCATGACTGTAAATCAAACTCTATCATTTGACTGCTTTTTTCCTCAATGTACTGTATGTAGTCAGAGCCACACTGAAACAGCTGGTACATTAATGTGATAGTCTGCTGTTCAATAGAAAACTTTGATATTCAGCCCACTGTTAAAGTTTAATTTACTCCTAGCATAAATAAGACAGAGGTCAGTTGGCTGCACTAACCTGCAGATTTAACACTGACGTTAAATTGTTTACCAATTAACAAGGACCATACAAATGCATCATATGCAATCAGTTATGCCCCAGCATTCACTGAATGCACCAGACCTTACCTCCTCTGGGTCCCCTGATTCTTCCTATCAGTGTCAGCAGTGCTAAACAAACCCAGATGGCCAAAGGTTAATGCTGCATTCAAGTCATAGTGAAACTGCTGTACAAAGCTCTGTCCATTTTTTTTGTTTTGTTTTAATTTTAATGGTACTTAATGCAACCAAGCTGACATGATTGATATTTTTTCATCTATGTCTGTCACAGCTGATATCAGAAGTGTGAGTAATCTTTCTGGGTTTTCTGGGATTTCTAGGTTCATTTTCAAACCCACCTCATTACGCTTGTGAATTATGAGGATTTTCAGATTAGAAAGCTGGTGTGCTATCTCTGTTCATTGACATGAATGCAGCACTAGTCTGAATTTCTGAGCTTTGACCCCTCTTCTGATCGACTGACGCAGTCTTCCTCCCCCCTTCCTTCCTTCCTCACCCTTCCTCATCCTTTTTTCCTCCCCACTTTCGTCACGCTTGCATGCCCATAAATGGGGAGGGGGGCGTGTCTTTCTCTTTGGGCAGGTTTAATATCCAGGTGCAAGACCGGAGTGCAGCACCTGGGCGGGACTTCTGATCTGGCTAATCATTTAATTTTCGGACAGTTTTCGATGCAATTATCAGCGCAACAGATGAATTTTTAAATGTCCAGGTTCTGGTACCAACACTGTCTTCTCATTTCTTCTTATAGCTCAGATGTCAGAAACTTCCCAGTTACCTCAAATGCACCACATATCTATAAGTGGCTCATGCTGTGGTCATGTCATGTAGAGGGAAAGACCAGGGTGACATCTCATTGCAGCAGAAGTATGGAAGTAGCTCTGTATATTTATCTAGAATGCCTACATGCAAGTTATTAAAAAAAAAAAAAAAAGACAAACTTAAACAAACTGAACCACACTTATGTTTTCTCCACATCTGGCAGCTTTTATTAATGGTAAATCAATTCTGACATGAACGCAGCATTAGAGCACATCCTGGCACCTGCCCAAGGAGGACCAATCAAACCCAGATAGATCCATTTGAGTAAGAAGAAGCAGGTAATTGATAAACTGCCTTTGTATCGAGTGATTCGTAACACTGGACTGAACTCAGTGTCACACTGCACACACTATAAACTATGACCAGCACTTGTAATGAAGCAATGACACAGCATTCTACTACTACTACTGTATAAATCTAATGAAGAGGATGTTTTTTTTCTGTAATGATATTATTGAAACTGAAGATGAATTAATAAAAATAATCCTGATTATTCTGTACTTTTGTGTTTGGCAAGATTTTTCTCATATTCAATCTGATAAAAATGACTTGAATAAATTCATTTGTAAAATACTTTTAATGAATACTGAGGAAAGGACAGAAGGAAGGCAAAGAGCTGTTCAATAAGCATAAGAGAGGAGAAGATTATGCCGATTAAGGACCAAAGTGTTATCTGATATTACAGAGGCTATTTATAGAGTTGTCACTCCTTTTATTCTTGTTATGAATTGCATAAAGTGCTGAGGAAGTTAGGAAAGTCTACTGCTGGATGAACTTACTGTAATTATTGTAAGTTGGAACTAACATTTGACTTCCTTACAGTAATGCTGTCATTTAATGTAAAGTTTCTGCACATTATGTTTTCAGTAATGATTTATGGACACAGTATTGCTGTTCTAAAGAATTAATTTAGACTGGTTCAAACAAGTTATGAGCACCACTTATACTTATTTTTATTCACAGGCCATCCGACTACTGAATCACTGACCTGTGATTGTTTCAATGCCCTTTAAAAAATCTGACCTGCACCTCTAAACATATGTCATCTTGATGCTGCAGCTGCAAACATCTGTGACATTGTAACTTTTGCACATATCCATTGCATGTTAATGCAATATTTACTCACTCAGTGTCTTACTACTGTGGCATTGCACAGATAATTGAATATTTGACTGCTCTCTACCCTTTTGTTCATTGTACACTCTTTATTTTATTTATTTTCAATGCTTAGAGTTAGGTTTATTCATTTATTTTAGTTTAGCTTAGCTGTTGTGTGACGGTAACTTGGAAAGTAAGAATTTAACTTCTCAGTGTGTTTCTGACATGTGTATTATAATAAACTTCTTGAATCTACAGTCAGCATTACAAGAGCACCAAATATCACCAGGCCATCCAATGTTCAGCTCTAGCAATAGTCCTAGTTTATGAGAGGAGATATTATAACAAACTACATTAAAAAGAAAAAAAAAAGTAAACAGTTTAAAATGTCAAAAACCTGTTTCATCTATTATTTATCATTTTATCAAGAGGTTTTTCTTTACCATATGTTGCATAAAATTTTGTTTTTTATCATCCTTGTTTAAATTTTTTAAATGATAAATTGCATTCTTCTAAATATAACAAGTGAAAACTGTGTTCAAATATGGAAAGCCTACTGTGTAATGTTGCCTTCTGTGAGGTCTTCAGTGGTAGTAAGTCCATTGTACAGTGTTCACGTGCTACATTTGGCTGCATACCGCTAATAAAGCACCCATTCTGATTGGTTAATACGAGATTCCTTTTGCTGACGCATCCAATCACAGCCTTTGTTTTATGTAGTTGTTGGTATGTTGTCTCCTCCCCCTGTCTGGAGTTGACAGTCTAAGAGGGGTAGGAGGAGGGAGAGGTCCGCTCCGCTCTGTCGGATAAACGAGCAACAAGTCTAGTACACTGAAACCTTGAATTTCAACAAGTAAAAACCCAACTACGAGCGGCTGGATTAAAATCACCAGACAACACCTTTCAGCCGGATTTATCAGCTACAGAAGGACGTGAACGGCTCTAAAACACAGTGAGTATTCCAGTGTTTTCGGTCTGGTCCAAAGTGGCTTTGTTATCAACAGGTGCTGCAGGAAGGAGCTAACTAGCTAGTTAGCTGCTAACACTAGCCTGATAACGCTATGTAAAAACTAACAACCATTTTCTAAAAACAGGAAGTTTATGTAAGGGTAGCTATCCATCACACTAACGCAGAATATTAACACCACATGAGGACAGTTTATTTATACTGAAAATATGGACATTTAGAATAATATAATAGTTCAGCTGCTGTGTTAATTTGATAGTGAAACTGGCTAACCAAAACAGTCACTTCCTTTACTAGCTGTCAGTCCGTCCCGTCAAGTAATCGGGGCTTACAATAGCAAAAGCAGATATACTTATTTTCATTAAATTAAAATGAATTGGACTTTGTTTTGTTGTACAGTATACTGCGCATTACGACACCAATGCTGAAAGTATTGTTAGATATCTATGTATATTCAAGTACCAGTGGATTAACTTAACAGCTGTGTATATTTGTCGTGTAAAAGAACATAGTAAGCCACAGTCAAAATTTTTAAGTGCACCGAACCTTTATCTTTTTTCTAGGAGAACGGTATGTGTTAGATAAGATTACACTAATATGTTGTGTGACTTATCATTAGTTTCATTCTGGTGGTTCAGTGCCGTTATGTCCAGGATCTGCTTCATATTGGGCAGGACTGTGACAATCACTAAATCCATTTTAAGTGCAATTTCCTAGTATCACACAGCTGGTCACTATAGATAATGCTTTCCTTTTCACCTTTTCAAGGTGAAACCTCCTTGTTGTTTTGTAGATTATTGACTTTTGTCTAGCAAGGAGAAGAAAGATGTAAGTACAATGTGACATTATCAGTCGGAAGCACTGACACTGAAATCACTTAATGACAGTGAAACTCATTTGATTATACCATCATGCTTCTTTGGCAGGTTGTCTGTCACCCTGTCATAGAACCAGCTTTGTGGTATGTTTGTGGTGAGCTTGCACTCTCTCCTCCTTAAAGAGACCTAGTGTAGAGTATTAGACCAATACCAGGCATGTGAAGCAATATTTGTGATTTAGTCAACTTTACATAGCCCTTCACTTTATTCTGATGTGCACTATCGAAGAGGAGTTCTAGACTTGTCAAAATCATCATTTGAATCATTCAAATATAAGTGGGTGATTTAATAATGTTTTTCCTCTGTTGCTAATATATTTCTTACTGCTTCACACAGACTGTAATGAAGTGGATATTTTGTTAAATCTGACTAATAAAATAAAGATTCCTGTGAAGTGTGTTAAGTAAAACCTGTCCAGCATGCTGCTGTCGCAATAGCATTTTTGCCACTTCCTGTGCAGACCTGTAAATGTAGATACTGATTTAAATACCGCACTGCAGCATAAATGGTATTACTCAATTACTTGTAAATACTGAAATATGAGATGCCTTGTGTAGTTTTTGAAGTATCTAGTGTTACAGAAGAATGAGTTACCTTTGTAGATGCCTTGGAGAAATGCCGAGCAATCCATCTGCAGGAACCTCCCCTTCAGTGTGCTATTACGTGTCTGAGCTGCAGGTGCATGCTGTTCATTGTTTGGAGTGAGGTGGCGTGGTGCACTGTACATGTAAGATGCTCTTAAACTCTAAACTGACCTTTTAGATGGGCCATCCTGCCAGGTATGAGGAGATGTTGCTATGGTGATGGGGTCAAGGCTGACTTTTACCGACAAACATACACACAGAGTGAGCTGGTGAAGCAGAGAGGTGAGGACAGGCACATTGGGCTTCAGGCCAGAGAAATACAGAAGTCCTCTGTTCTCTGGAATGCTCTCTCACTCAGTCTCATTCTCACTCTGTCGATGACCTGATTGGAACTCAAATAAATAAATAAAAAATTGCATCACTAAATTAAGACTAAGCTGACAGTCAGGACTATACAGTTACATGAAGGGTATTTAGCCAACTCAGATATGCCAAAAGTTCCTCTTAAAATCTCTATCTCCTTTCCAAAACAACTGAATGGTCATGATGTCTTAGTCTGGCTTTCAGTTGTTGCCAAGGAAGAAAGTACTGGTAATAAGAAAGATTCATCTTGCTGTGGTTCTATGAATGTACCTTTTAATGGCCTTATAGGTAGATTAGAAATTATGGGACATTAATACTTGTACTTTTTATTTTTTGTAAAATCAGGCTGTTATTTGTATTCACCCTTTGTGCAATTTATTTGGGCAATGTGATCCCTGTAATCGCACACATACTGCACCAAAACTGTTTTGGAGGTATGAGTGTTGTATAAAACTGTATGTGCTATGATGAAAGTAATGGATTCAATACATTTGGGAGAGCACTTTAAGGTGAGAACCATTCAATATTAACATAAGTCTGTATCCAAAGTCCTCAAAGTGCTTCTGAACAAACAGGGCTGAAGTACTTGATGGAATGAGCTTGTAAGAAATGTAACAGTGTTTTTGGTAGTTCACAATGAATGCCATACTCGGTGAATTGTGTTCTATAAAGGAGGCTGTTAACAGTGATATTCAGGAGAAAACAGATTTTTTTAGCTGTAGTCTGTAGCATAGCTGTACTGTTGAGGTTTGAACTAAATTGCTCTTGTAATCAAGTGTGCTTTGCATTGTGGGATGCGACAGAACATAGACTGTAGCAGCTTGTATGATAATGAGATTTAGTCATTGCTTTATTTTAAATTGCAGTTTCTCTCACAGAAATTTTCACCTAAACCAGACCAGAACACAGGACACAGGACATTGTTCCTGTATGTGATGTCCTTTTCCAGCCTTAAGCATATCTCACTAGTAACTGAACTGAACGTTTTCATGTGATCTTTTCATGATATATGGAAAGGGTGTGATGGGAAAATATTATTTTTACAAATATTTTGAATTATTAAAGTAGTAAATCTGTTTCTAAATCTGCATGTCATGATTGACATATTATTTTAAATATGTTGGAAATTTTAAAGATTTTTTTTTTTTTAAAGATTATTTTATCTCTTCATCTTTCATTTACAGTAAGTCAGTTTATAATTAATGCAAAATATTGGACTAGAGCCCAGTTTGTGTCCGTATTCCTCTCTTCGTCATTTTTGGCTGCTTTCTTTGTCTGGTACAGGGTGGTACAACCCTTTTTAAGCATCTAAGTGTGCGTGTTGAACAGAAGATAAGAGCTGGCTCTGCTTCTGCTCCCCTTCAGAAGACATTCACACACATGGCTTTACTCTGTGTCACATGATGGTGGTTGGTTTTCAGGAGTTACAGAAGTACTTACCTAGTGTTTCTCTTCGAATAGTCACCATCAGGTCAGTATTCAGAGGCACTCTTGGGCTTAGTGTTGTCTCTTGCTTCCCAACCATTTGCTTATACTTGGACTGTTAATGCTCTTATTGATGCTACTGAGTTTGTACAATGCTTGCTTGCCCCTCTCTTGTGTGACACACCAGGTTTTGGTTTCCTCCTTTCAGGAGAAGCCAGTTGCAGCTTTTCATTCTCAAGCAGCACTAAAATCACATTCCAGTCTGAAATAATCCTCCCCAGTAAACATCAAGCTGTGATCACGTCAAGCCTGCATGATGTAAGGCTCTGCTTCCCGTCAATCACCTGACGCCCGCAGCAGGAATTGAGTGTCTGCTCCAGGAAAGAATAGGTGTTACAGTTGAGGCTGCTTCATTTGTTGATGTAAAATCTGAAACAAATTGATCATCGTAATTAAGTGTCTTGAGTTTTTTTCTAACTTCAGCCCATTATATGATGCCCTACATTTTGTATAAGTACTTTTACATAGTTCACTGGAGCAGAAAACAACTCTGCCCCTCAGTTTCCTGTGAGAAGCACTAAGTGTGTTGGTCATTATTAAGTTGTTTCGCCAGCAACAGATGAAGTTGAACCTTTCCCAGCTCATTATGCTGCTGGGTGACTTTTTGAGTCCACAGTCACAGTGGGTGGCAGTAGGATGTTACTTGAGGGTTCATTTCACAATTAGAATCAGGTTCATGGAAAACATAAGCCAGCATATCTTTGAAAATTCAGTTGCGATCATTTCATTTACAAATCAACGTGGAATTATATATTGCTATATGATAATTATTAGAAACAATAATGATTTAGTGTTTACATAATTTACCACTGACTTGACATCACGGACATCTGCTGAAGATGGAAGGTGAAACCAAAGGAATTCTTCTTTTGTGTTGAACAGGCCACTCATGAACTGTTACAACTGAATCACTAGATTGTTGTTCCCCAAGGCTCGGCCTTGAACTGTTGCCTCAGCGAGACACATACGCACACATTGATTTGCACACAACAGGGGGTAAGCTGCAGTGGCAGATGGTGTCGTATGCATGTGTGTGGATGTAGCTATGTTT
>JAPTYQ010000016.1:4340533-4363256 GCA_029814465.1 Ostorhinchus cyanosoma | reverse complement strand
CGGCCACATTCAGCCCAATATGATCTCTAATGGGCCAGACCAGTAAAATAATAACCGTGAAAAAAGTACAATTACATTATGGTAATGTTTACATCTATAACGTTTCCTTAAAAATCGGAAGAACATGAACAACTTGAAATGCCTGAAGAAAAACAAATGCAATTTAACAATATTTTGCCTCAATTTGCTTCAATTACAACTTACATTACAATTACAAATACACAAAACATTTAATAACAGGCAGAATACTGGTAAAAAAAAAAAAAAAACACTTACTTCTCTTATGACATTTCAGGTTGTTCATATTTGTTCAGGTTATTTACATTTTTTGCACAAAGATAGTTTCTTCATATACATATTTTCATGTAATTTCACTTTTTTTTTTAACACTAAAACAAAGATAAAATCTGCCATTTTCATTATTTATGGGTTATTATGATCACATTTTGCTGGTCTGATCCAACTGGGATCTAATTGTTCTGTATGTGGAACCTGAATTCAAATGATTTCTTACATTATTGGTTGTTAATATCTTCAGTGTAATTCATCCCAGGGGCCAAATTGGACCCTTTGGTGGGCCGAATGTGGCCCCCAGGCCTTATGTTTGACACCTGTGTTATATAACATTCCATATCACATTTAAAAAATTATAATAATAAATGATAAATGCAGTTATGATGACTGATGGAGTGTGTAGTCAGTGTTTGGGGTGTGGCTAACCCTTTTACCATCCTATTACACTTACATTTACATTGCAATAAAATCTGATAAATAACACTTTTAGTCACACCTTGTCTATTTTGATGCATTAGATTTCCCTTCTAAAGTATATTCATTGTATAGTTTATGCATTTTTCCTTGTTAATTCTCATCTTTTTTAAGTCATTAGACACTGTATAGGTCTGAGCACACCAGTTTTGTTGCATATAATATAAAATAAAGTCTAATCGGATTCTGATTCTTTATGTGGTTTTTATTAATTACATCACTTCCGTTTGTGACAGCTGGTTACACATAAAAGTGACTGAGTAGAAAAAAGCAACAGTACTTTAATGCTTGCAACCAAGTTCCTAACAAAGGCAACACACATCTTCCAAAGCACCACACTTTTGTATTTTTCTTTTTTTCTATTGAAATTTGAGTGGAAGCTTTTTTAAATATGTTTCTGGATCACAGGTTCACTGAAGATGAATGTTATATTCTGTACATTCTTCTGATGACTGCAAGAAAAATGACCACTATCCATCACATAGGTTTCTTCATAACTGCAGTATGGATGTCTAAATGTGGACAATGTAGGTGTATGTATGATAGGAATGTAATCCCGAGGAATGTACATTTATACGAATGGAAGATGTATACAAGAAAGGCTGCATTTTGTTTTTGTTTTGTTCTTTTCCTCTAATTGTATGATGAAATCTCAAACATACATTTATGTAAGATGAAAGCTACTCTCAAGGGAATCTTGTCATGTACTGTTAATTATCTGCCTTTTATTGATAAGGGCAATAAAGTACAAAAAAAAAAAAGAAAAAGAAAAAAAATTGGAGTGGAACCATTCACAAACAAGACAAAGCTTTAACGACAACTGGAATCCTGGGTGCTGTTGCTCCTTAGAAAGACTCATACGTATGGTTTTTGTCAAATTTTTGTTGCTAAAATTCCATTTTTATTGTTTTAATGGCGGAGTTTCATTTCAATACAGAAGTGAGATGTTTAGCTCCAAAGACAGTCTTATTGTGGTTGTGTGTAGAGTGAGACAAGGTCATACAAATCCTCCAATTCGTGTGTGAAAAATTGGAAAATTTCTACTATATACACGGGTACTTTAGGTACTTTCAGTCAAATGTGGTAGAAGCTGCAGTAATGCCAAAAGGCCACAAGGCGGTGCTGTTCTACAGATTTTTAACGCCATGTGTAAACTTTGAAATAGAACAAATGTCCTCTACCATGTTCTTCTCTCCTGATTCACTTCTTCAGTAGAAACCACAGTATTCTAGTGTCGTTGATGTGTTTTAACATGTAGCTGCTGTGCTTTGCTGTTGCCTGCCTCATCAGACCAAATTAAAAATCACTTTTTTTCTCTTTTTTTAATCATTCTTCCACGGGAATAACCGTAGCTGATCTGCGCTGATCTGATCTGTGCTCCACCCTCCACATCCAGTGCAATCAAATAGAGTTCAGCATTTAACACTTTCACTGTTTCCCTTAAAATTCCTCTATTTAGGTCAGTGAACTTGATATAACTACAGAACTTATTTACAAAACATTTCCGTTCACTAGGTTAAAAAATCAATCAGATCGGCTGTTGAGCATCTTTATTATAAGTTTGTCTGGGTTGTGTGTTGACTTTTCACGCCTCTCGGTCGGTGCATTTCCCGTCGCTAGTAACTGCCGTTTCATTCATTTGTGTCCTTTTGATCTTCGCGCAGCTTTGGTTTCCTTTTCAACCTGTTCGAAGAGCGGCCAAAGAGTCTCAATAGAAGGCAAGAGCGATCCCTCCAAACAACATTCGCGTCGCTGTAAAGGAACGCCATGGTAAATTCACTAGGAAAATTTTTAAATAGAATATCAAGTACCTGAATGGGACACAACCACAACTGTGTTGGTGTCAGTAATTAAACTTCTCCTGCTTGGACAATCAAAATGCTGTGAGTTAGCTTAGCTTAACATCTTTCCTGTGCTATTTTGTCACAGGAATGACTGATATTAGTGTTTCTAATTTATTCTCTGTTAAAAGAGGTTCCCTGATATGTCTATAATAAACACCTATATTTTCACTAAAACAACCTTTCTTTTTTCATTGCCACATTGCATAACTAAACCACAGTTCAAACCATATAAAGTATGACAGAAACCCAAGATTAGCTAAAGCTTTAAAATGTATTCAATTCATTTATGCCACATTGAGACTCAGATTAATCACAGTTTATGCAATATTGCTACCACCTTGATATTGCTAGCATATAATTTATATTGATTTGAAAATTCACAACAGATATACACTGTACAGTACAGCACATCAGTGGCATTATCTGTATTGAAATGATGTTAAACTGTATCTTTCATATTGTATTGTATTGCATTGTATTGTATTCTGTAATTCAGTTGTTAGACATTGACGAATAAGTATAATACTGAATAAATAATACTGCAGACCAAATAACCTACACTGTAAAAAAAACAAACAAACAAATAAATAAATAAATAAATAAATAAATAAAAAAGCACAAAAATATATACGAATAGTTTTATTAACGGTCAATATTATGTAACAGTTGTGGTTTACCAAAGTAAACATAAAATATTTCCCGAAAATATCTTGCTCTATAGTAACTCTTTGACTGTTTAATTCATCTGGTGGTGACATCAGCCTCAGTAAAACGCTGCTGAATTACTCAATTGTGATTGGTTATTCTATCTCAAAGGGTCGTCTCTACATTTCCCTAAGTAGCTGATTGGTCAGTTCTCCTATCAGTCAGCCCTCCCCTGCCTCTGGACTCATAGTCAGGTTGATGGAGAGAATCAGGGCAGAGAGGTGGAAGGACGGTGCGAAGATGTAGCAAACAACGGAAACAACTATTTGAACGCTCTGTATTTTTTACTCTCTGTGTGTTAAACTTTTTTGTACTTTGTTTAGAACTCTTGTATTTTCACGACGATTTCCCCACTTTACGGTTCGAGTTCTGTATCCTTGGCAACACGAACAACTGTCCTGCGAAGTTTGGATCAAGTGTTTTACCTTCAGCCGGAAAATAAACTGGATATTTACCCGCTCCGCCAACGGAACTGAATCAGCGCTTCATGTGACCGTTTATGACAGCGGCTGGGATAGTTTTTACCCACGTTTAGCAGATTTTTCCCAAGTTTTAAACCCGGTGTTTAGGGAAACGGGACAGCGCGAGACAATAGTGTGTAGGAGAGAGCTCGTGCAAGAGGGGGATCGATGCCTCGCGGGGGCTTTGTTCTGTCCTGTGTGGAGACCTACCGCGAGCCTGCAGCGGACATCGACTGATCGATCTTTGGATTAATGATAGGTTGGTGATCGATAAGTCGTTTGCGCAACCATGGATGTGACTCTGTCCGAGTTATTGGCCACTTTCATGGAGTCGCCGCTGGTGGTCTGGGTGAGTGAGTGGGAGCCGCACGCGCACTCGTATGTGAGGATGCACGAGCTGCAGACTTGTCTCTTGTCTTTTTGTAGGACTTTGTGTTAAACTTTTAGCAGAAACATACAACTTACTGCTAACTTATATAACGTGTTGCATGATTAATGATTGTATGACACTGCTGGGATTGAGTTACATTGTAGTGACAGGTGAAATGCCCTAAAGACCTGAATATTAGTCTTTTCTTTAGAGTCATTGTAAGGGGACTTCCCACTTTTGGATATCATGCCAACTATCAAAAAGAAAAAGTTCATTCTTTGTTTTCTGTTTCGTCGCTTTCAGCTGGTATGCCTCACTAATGTTTCTTTACCGTTGTAAATTCTCTGCTTGTTATGTCTCAGTCAACACATCTCTGTCAGGGGTTTTCCTGGCTTAAAATGAGCCACAGGGTCATGTTTACAGCAGCTGCCATGTTAAAAAAAACTGTGACATTACTCTTAGTGTTGCAAAAAACAATTAAGGTCAGAGAATGCATTGCAATACAACCCTTACCTATAGTAAGACAGAGGACATCTTTAATGAAGGGGAAACAAATTCATGAAGTGCTGTAACATTGCAACTCCAGACGCAGAATCCAATTGCAGCTCAGATGGGTTTTTTTCCATTAAGGGTTGAATCAGAGTTTGGATAAAAGATTGAGATGGCTTAATATTTGGCCCAGGTGGCCACCTCACAAGTCTCTAAGCAGTAAATATAACTGTTATTGTTATTGTACAGCTGTTACTTTGCAGCGTTCATTCTAAGCAACCAACACATCAGCTGATTTAGGCATCAAGCAGCAAGTGGGCAAGTGATTAGTTGGGGTAAAAGCTCCTTAAAAGCAACTCAAATCAAAATCACAGCAAACCAGTGCCGTTAAAACAGCCTGTTGGATTTTTGTATTACTTTTACTTGAGAGTGGCACTCACTGGTTATAAAATGTGTTAACTCACTTTAATTTATCATATTTTCATATAAAACCTAGCTTTGTACAGAACCACATATTCAAATGTAAGATAACTCTGCACACCTACATCAGCAACATGGGCATCAGAGAAACGCTATACTTGACAAATGAGAAAAATTTCCCACACACTAGCTCACATCTTGTTGAAATTTTCCCAAAGTTTAAAGTATCTCGTAAAGGTCTTAAGAAGCATTTGTTTAAGTGCATAATACCTGGAGAGATCCTGGAAAAGATACAGCAAGTAGAAATGTGTCAAGCATTGTGTGGTCCATTATGTTTGGTCACAAGTGGTTTTAATTCCCTAGAGGCACTACTGTTTGGGGATGGTTTTAGTCTACCTGCAGCCTGCTATGATTTCCCAGTTTCAACAATGACAACCAGCAGAGTTATCAACAGGTCATGAACCTTGTTGTACTTCCTGTTTCTCCTAACCTCACGTCCTGCAGAAGTGACCCGTCAACCAACAATTTTTCCCGTCTTTGTTGGATTCAGACAAACACAATTAACATTCCCACTCAGTGGAAGGGAAACTTTCGCCACCCCATTTATTCCGTTGTGTCACTCTCCCTTTCCTCAGAGTATACAGCAGGGACAAGCATTGTTGGCCCAAAGGTTATAGAGCCAGTCTTTGTGCCCAGAGGGTCCCCTGTACAGTTCCTCGACTTGATTTTAAGATATATTTGGATGGAGAAAATGAAAGGGGAGTGCTGGCCTTTAAGCAAGGCCCTTAATCTCCAACTGCTCCAGTCGAGCTGTGGCCAGCAGATCAGAAAGTGGTTGTACTGGGCAGCTTCCAGCTCTGTAACTGTGGGAGCACTGCTCTCTGTACTTCTCTGAATATTTCTGTGAAAGGTTGGAAAAGTCCTTAAATACCTGTAAGATCATTTGAAGAAATCAGCAGAACATCACAGTTAAAAAGAAAAAAATTGAAATATTTGAGGAATATTTGCATTGTGTGACCAGTTCTGGGTGTGATGTGATGTGTTTTTTTCTGTATAGGTGCGGACTTTGGGTCCTCTGGGTTCATGTGATGAAGTTGGTTCTGAGGAACGGGTCAACATGTTCATGGAGCTGGTTGACGGAGTCTTCCTGCACAAGATCATGACACACATGTAAGTGGTTGTGCAGTGAGTTTTTACCACATGAGTCAGTCAAAAGTGTGTATTTTTGTGTGTCGGCTTGAGTATATGAGTGGTAAGTGAGTTAATCCTGTGTTTCCTGTATGTGTGTGTTTGAGTTAGTGTATATGTGAGACCACATCCTGACTTGCAGGTTTCAGGTTGTAAACGTCACAGCCAGATGTGCTGCCGAAGTCTGCAGTAAAAAGAGCCGTAGAGTTTTATCCTTTTGAGCTGATTTTCAGTCAGTTTGGACTGACATTCAGGAGGTGCGTAGTCATTCTTTCAGCTGTAGTCATCCCAAACTGTGGTGCAACAACATTCAAAAGATTCAGTTTCAGCATATTAAAGGACTGGATCGAGTCTGTGCGTTTGCATGAGGGTTCACAAATAATCAGTTACAAATATCAAACACAACATAGTAAGAGTCAAAAGTTTTCAGAAGTTGCAAAAGGTGATATCTTGTTTAAGGAACAGGCATCAAACTGTATATAAGTGATATATAAGTGTGTTCTATAATGGTTTATTTTCCTGCTGGGTGCCCCATCCTAACCTTCCTCTGTCCCCAGTCAGACTATATGTTCATATGTTACTTATTGTCTTCAGAAACAATCCTAATC
Organism: Ostorhinchus cyanosoma; assembly: GCA_029814465.1. NCBI lineage: Eukaryota > Metazoa > Chordata > Actinopteri > Kurtiformes > Apogonidae > Ostorhinchus > Ostorhinchus cyanosoma. The sequence goes on along the minus strand of JAPTYQ010000016.1, from coordinate 4,356,403 downwards.
ATGCTATTGTTCTCCACATGCTGAATGTAGGCTGTGCTGACTGGGGGGTGATTAGGACTTGGTAGGGGTTTATGGGAAAGTGGGTTACGGACGAGGAAGCAGCCAGGATGGAAGGACCATGATGAAGGATATAGGATGAAAACCACTCAGAGACAGTTGGCAGATCAGTCAGTCAGAGAACCAGTCAACTGTTAAATCAGTCAGTCTGCAAACCAGTTAATCTTTGTACCAGAACATAATAAAGCTGCACCAACTGTTAACCAGTGTCCAGTTTGATTATCTGTACATATTATGTAACACACTTGTACATTTAAAAAAAAAAAGTGGCAATGGGCTGAATTTCTTAATCTTTCAAAATAGTAAACTAAATATATTTAAAGATTGCATTGTCAGGTAGGAACTTTCCTCAATTCCCACAAACAAAATAAAACTGGAAAAAATCTTAAAGGAAAAATATTTTAGTATGCTGATTCTTCAAAAAGTGGATGTATCGAGGCATAAGTTGAAAGTTAAAAATTATATGATGAACTTACTGAAAAAAGTTTACCCTTCAAGTGCTGATCAAGGTTTTATAAAATTGCTTTAAATCCTATTGCCTCAGTTGTGTGATTACTGAAAGCTTTTAGCTGAAAGTACAAGTTGTAGTTTATTTTCTATCCCAAGAAACCAAAACATGTATTTTGAAGTGTAAGTGTTGAGAGGAGTTAAAGAATCATTTAGTGCCATCAATGTAGCAGGTGAACTCTTGGTTAAGACTGAGAAATCAGTTGACTCTAAACATGCAAAGCTTTGAAATGTCATATGAAGAGGAAGAGATGAAAGAAGCTGAAGTTTCAATCTATATGAATCCTTGTTATATTCAGACTATAAGAGCCATTATAATACAGAATAATGCCAGCATTCTTTCATAGATCATGTTGATGTATGTAATATTACATTGTACAACGCACAGAAAAACCTAACTATACCACCACGGTATTTTAAAACTATGATTGCAAACTATTCTGCTTATGAGTGTAACTATTTTTAACTATGATTTCCTCCCCCCTTCTTATTCTGTTTTAACTCTACTTTGAACAGAATTAAAAATGAAGACAGGGCCTCATTGATTTTTTTCGAGTTTGTCAGTGTGCCTGTTTTTATGAAAATGAAGTCCGGCTTTGTTGCTTGATTTTCACAAGGAAATAATAAGAATGTACTATCAATATAAATATTAGGAGGACAAATACAGTTTGAATGGTTATGAAATGTGTTACTGTTGATTTTTTGAAGTCTCATCTGAAATGGGACCCGCACTTAAGCAGTGTCAGATTAGTTGCCTCTTTACATTTGGCAGTGTTTTGGAGAACAGAGCTGCAACATCAGACTTGCGTCATGACGGTCATGGTAGGTCAGCCAGACAGCGTTACACACCCTCCGTTCAAATGCAAATCAGTCTGGCACAGACTAACATGTGTGGATGTGTGTGACGCTCTGAGCATAAATCCGTCTGCAGTACAATAGTTACCCTGCACTTGGGACATGACTGTGTGTCTATGTGTGTGCAATGATCTTTTTGTCTCAATCAGCCACTAATAACGTCAAAGCTTTCTGTACTGTGTATGTGTCTCCATAGTGACCCGAGCCCAACCAATCAGAGGCTGAACAAGAATGTGAACAATGATGTGTCTCTGCGACTTCACAACCTGACTGTTCTCACTCGACAAATCAGGACGTACTACCAGGTATGCACACAAACAGTGCCAAGAGCCTGCTCATAAAATACAGTAACACAATGGGTCAAACTGACCCCCAGCAGCAATCCAGATGGTCGTTTGTTTTGTAAATAGTTTGATTACAACACCCCAAAAGCGAGCAAAACAAAATTAGAATCACTTAGCCTGCTGGTAAATAATTGGTTTCCTTGTTTCATATGTGGGTGTTTGTAGATTTTTCCTTGATTTGGTTGTGTTGGTTTTTCTGTCTTCAGAGGCAGCTGTTTGTGTCCTCTGCTGATTTAATTTGCCCTTAGGTTGAATATGTGTTTGTGAGTCTTCAGGTTGCCTTTCTGCAATTATCAGTCATGCGTGCATCTTTTGACATGTCTTTTAACTCTAAGTTAAAAACATGAAAAACAGCAGGAAAACACTAGACACATTCATATACAATTTTAAACCCATTCATGCCTCTAATGGTTATGTGTTTCCATCATCAGTATATATCACCCTTCACTTGCTGTTCAGTCGTTTTCAGTACATATGGATCACAATCACCTGCAGTTATCAGCATTGTCAGGAAGTAACACTATGATCACATACTGACAAATGTCAGGCTGTGTGGGTGTGCGGGCGTGGGGGGGGGTTATATCTTTAGTGACTTACAATGATGATAGAGACTTTTTTTGTAGATGTGTGAATAACCCATTTTAATCAGAGAAGCCACTATATTGCTGTTAACAAGACTTCTCATTATGCCGGACCTGTTTTCACTCAACCAAACAAAGCTGAAATAATCCTACCCCTGTTTGGGATTTCAGATGTCATGCTGGCACAACAGCATTGGTTTCATGTGTGACATATAACCTGATCATTAGAAATACGAGCATGCTACTATTGCTTTCAAAACAATAATGGAGGGTGGTATTGTTTTCTGCTTGGAGGGCAAGGAATCCTGAGACCGTTTTATCTCAATAATTTTTGTAGACATTTTTTAGAGCAATGTGTTGATTCTTGTATGTTAGCTGGTAACTGTTCCTTTAAATGTCCTGGTGACATGTCACACCTATAGTCACGTCCTCATATTTTACAGTCTTCCACATTACCAACTTTTTTTCTTTTTTTTAACCAATATTTCAACAAAAGTAAATTTTTCCCTCATCCCATGTTTTTTTTACTGTTTACATATACTGTAAGGCAAGGTTCAATGTCTAGAATTTGACTCATTTGATTTGCACAATGTCCCTCAGAAAAGAAATAAGACAGTCTACTTTCCAGTGGATGAATGAATTGAATTAGCCAGAGAAATTACAGTTGTAGAAGTTGTATTATGAGCTACATTCACGCAGTCACCCTGCTCTACCACAAGTTATCAGTCTACAGAATTAGTTCTCAAGACTATTACCAGAAAAAGCTTGATGTTCCAGGTATTTAATCATCAGGGTCAACATGTATTTACTCAATACTGGGACATAAATAAAATAGGATTTTGTTTAAAAGAGTTTGTTAAAGGAAGCCTTATGTGAACTTCTTACATGAATGTAATGAAAACATTTCCTCACTTATGTGGTCTTTTTTTTCTCACATCTCCTCATAAGATTGAAACAGCTGGCAGGGTTAATGTTCATTTCACGTACATAAACATAAGGTGACAAAGAATAAAAAAAAAAACTTTATGTCTTATAAATGTTTGTATGAGCAATTCTGCTTTGTATGCTAACCAACGATGGTTCCAGAGAAAGATAGTTTTTCTTAATTATTATTACTTGGTAAAATAAAAAAATGTTTATCCTATATAAATAAAAGGTAGACTCCAGTTAGATTGTGAATCATGAATCATTCACAACTCTGTGAACACATCATAGAGTTAGATTAATTTATCCATTTGTTATTTGTTTCCTGCTTTGGTCACATTAAAGACACAGAAAGAGTCATAGACCCTACTGTGTGTGTGTCTGCAGTGTATGGCATAAACCAGAGCTCAGATTCGGTCGATTTGGTTGAGGTGCAGTCATGCCCTGCTGATACACACATGCACACATTCTTGAAGCTTTAACGCTCCCCACACAGCTATGTGAGTGAGCTCCATGCATGCAGTTGTTGGTCATTTGACAGCTGATATTGTACAGTGTGTAATGAGCTACTAACTCTGTCTGAGATCCTGTATTCTTAAGACATTTATTATTTGGAGCAGTTGTGTTTTGAGCAGTTGGTGCAACTCCAAAAGTTGGTTATAGTCAGTTGAACATAATGCTTTTATTAGACCTAAAAAAGGAAATCAGACCTCAGAGGAAAATGTAAAACATCAGCAGGTTTGTTGTGCTTAGCTGCAGAACAGCAGTGCTCACATTGCAATTGCAGCAGCAGCTTAATTACTGTAGAACTTTGTGAGATTCATATAGTCATATTTTCTCTTTTATTTTAACCATCCCAACTGTTCATATTCATAGTCTTGAGCTTAATTAAAATGTGAATGTTCTGAAAATTGATGTCGTAATTGTAGTATTTTTATTGATTTAGTTTATTCTGATTGTAATATGCATCTTTAATTTGACTTCAGTGTGATTGAACGTCTTCTTTTTGACTACAGTGATCATTCAGTTATTGGATAATTAATTCATTTAATGAAATTCAAGGCTTAGTGCAGCTCAGCTTCACTCTAAACTGATCAGACAGGATAAGCTGTCATCAGGAAAAAGCTTTCACATTTTAATGTATGTAATAATGTTAACATGTTCAGTGCACCCTTTTTTCTTGGTCAACTCATTGCACAATACAGGTGTGTGAACAGTGTGATCATTCTAATCCAGCATCTGTGCTTTCCATAATTTACAGTATTGAGCAACGAGTCAGATGACACTAAGCTTGTTTGTGCCATGTGACCACTGGTTTGTCAATAGATATTCTTTAGTAAAATGATAATGCAAGTCAAAACAAAACAATCATTATTTGTGCACTACATGTGTAAAACTGTTTCACTAACTGTTTTGTAATTATTTAATGGAAATGATCACAGTTTAATTAAACATGTTACTTGTTTGCTACAAAGGCTTCGACATACAAAACACTGATCATGCATAGTTCATGAGGGCCAGACACAATGCAGATCACATCTGCGGTTCGCTATATATGTGTGTGTGTACACTCTGAAGTGGGTCATTCTGGATAGTATGGGGTTAATCTGTCCATGATGGTTAATCTCTAACCATAGTACCAAATACCCCAACCTCAACACACAGTCTACCACACACATGTGCATGCACATACCTCACAGTGTAGCCTTACGTCAATGAGTTATGAGCCTTAGAGTGTGACTCAGGATCACACACAGACATACACAAATGCACACACATGTATAGCTCCAGCTGTTCATATGGGATGAGGCGTCGGCTTTCTCCTAATTAGATGATGTCCCAGGAGACGCAGAGCCTGGCCCAGTGAATCCTCCCAGTCTCCCCAGTCACAAAACACCAACCATTGCTGTGTGCGTGTGTGTGTGTGTGTGTCAGAGAGAGAGAGAGAGAGAGCATGGGGGGGGGTCTGCCACCTCCCTTCTGTTCCTTGTCTGTTGTACAAAGCGAGGTAACCTGATATGACAGACTCTGAATAATACTAAGCTCTTAACACTCAGAGCTGGACTTATCATCCAACTTTTTGCACAGGTGATGCAACGATACATTTATTCATTCATATGTGTTTGTAACTAGAAAACTATTAATTCAAAATGCAGATAATAAACAAATAAATAAATAAATAAATAAATAATCATCATCACTTATAATTTTTTGATAAGTGAAATTAACACTCAGGCTTATATGTATTCAACTATTTACACTCAACAAGCCCATTATTAGTCACTTGAGCTTGAAAAAAATGGATATGCAGCGTGTTATAGATTTTGCTGTATTGTATACCTTTTAGGTGTATTTCCTGTTGCCCTCTAAGTGGATGATGATTGTTTTTTCAGCTTGTCGCCACAGCTCACGTGACCATGACAACTATAGAAAACATGTAAGAGGAAAACTACACAGAAGCTGCCTTAATTGTTATTATTTAGCTATAGACCTCATACTTCAGTTACCAAAGGCCATCTTTATCCAATACCACCGATCAAATAGGCCTTTAATTATCAAGTCTCTGCCAATAACAATGTTGATATTGGGTAACTGAAGGTGTTATATAAAATAGGTCAAATTACTGACTACTTTGTCTACTTGGGGTTACATTGAGCTGTATGTTACAGTAGGTGTTTAGCAGCCATCTGTAGTGTTTGGTAGATGCTTACAGAATGTCAGCGTGTTGCAGTAAGTGATCACTGTCTGAAAGCATCTGTTTTGTCCAACACAGCTGCACAACCCTTAGACTTTTACCCACTGGCCATTCATTTGTTCACCTTGCCTTAAAAAAACTTTAAATATAAGAAATTCACTGTTTAAGTAATGCAGTTAACAAGTAAAGTAATGAATAATTCTTCTAATATTCTGCCTCCAGAATTAAACTGAGTTCGGTCTTGTTTGCACAACAAAGCGTGTGTAATACCATTTACACATTTCATACACAGATGACAAAGAAATATGGTTATTCATACCTTTATATACACGATAAATACTACAGTCCTGCTTACTTATTTGTACAGGTGAAGTTCATTGTTGTCATACTTTGTTGTCTACAGCACATACTGGGCCTGTTTATTTCAAAGTTTTATCGGTTGGCATAGGGCTGGGCCATATGATCAAAAAGTTAAATCTGATATTAACGTGCAAAAACAACCTGTTTACCTCAAAAGCTTGAAGATGACAGAGTTACTGAAGTCCACGCAATTGTGAAAAAGATTTTATTGTTTCAAAGTAACTTAAGCAGTACCGCCGTTCTTGCTCCATTTCCCTCACCCTTTTCCACTTTTCTTTACCCTCCTTGGTTACCGTGGGAACTGCAGAACAAAGCCTTGAGCCTATGTGGGATGTTTTCAACTCCATATCCTCTGGCCTACTTCACACACCCACCCTGACAGTGTGGATAGGAATATTCATTGTGTGGGTAGTGGTGCATGTGTGTGCTGACCCTGGTCAAACTTGTCAACAGTGTTTTATTGGTCCAACTAAGAGCCACTGACTGTCAGGAAGGACTGCTGTTCTGTTAATGTGCAAGATGGCTGAAGTTACAAGAAGCTTAGCATTACCTTTCAGATTTTTGTTAACTCTAGTACTGTGTGTGTGTTCATCACCCACCCTTCAAACTAGTAGAGGGACACAATCGGTATGAAGGCAAGAGGTTCAGAGACAGAGTGCTTAAGTTCCCTGTGTCAACAGAAAACAAAGATGTGAAAAAAGAGAAGAGGAGTTACTATGAAAGAAGGAATGGGCCGTCTCTTGTCTCTGGTTTTGTCTAACAGCTTGCTTACAAAATGGCTTGCTTTGTGTTTCCCTGTTGAAGCAGTGGATCCCAGATTTCTCTAACTGCTGTCAATCCGCCTGAAAAGACAAACACAAACACTGCCTTAGCGTTAGCCGTATGTGCATTTGAAATGAAGCAAATTAACCAACCACATGAATACACCACATGTCATTCATTGATAAATCAGTCATTCATGTAGAGATTATTGCACACCAACTTGTTAGATTCAGGCTCTGAAGCATTTTACTGAAAGGTCTTTTATGAAATTTGGTGCGAACTTTCCACCAGAGAACCATGGCCTCTGTCGTGTTTTAGGTCCTTTAGTCCTTCTGATACTAGATGTGGTGTTCAACCTGGCCTCAACATTGACTTATGTTTTTCCTGCACATCTGTTGATAAATACTATCTTTTATATTTTTTCTCTAGTTTTAAAGTTTTGTTTGTTTTTTTTTTTTGCATTGTTCGATCACGTATGGAACTTTTCCAGTCTGGTGAATGACCCTTTCTCAATCACAAAAATGTTCCCCCATATTTCATACAGTTTACATAGCTTTGATTTTTGGCTTGCATTTCCAAATGTGAATGCATAAAACTCCTGTGACATAATCACAGTCCTCACCATTTTCTTTTTACTATGCAGATCATCAGTATTAGTTCATTTTGTCATTGATTTCTTGTTGAAATCTGATTTAGTAAGCCAAAATAAAAGCTAAACAAAACTCTAACATCTATTTTGTTTTTAAATGAACAAGTCTTTAAATCATCTTATTGGATTTCCTGCTCTTCTATTTTATTAGGGAAAGGTTAAAAGCTGTTCTACTAATCCTCTTGTTGAGGAGGTAGAAAGCTGGGAGTCCGAGAGCAAAAGGCATATGATAACAATCAACGTTGGCATAGTACTACAATGCACTAACAAATGTGAAATTTATATTAAATTATCTTGTCTTTTGGAAACTTTGCTGATGTTGGCATAGTAACAGAAACCAATGTGATTCTCCCGAGGAACACAGGAGCAGGAGGATTTGATTTGTTAAGCATTCAAAGTGGTGAAAAAGTGCTGAAACACACAACTTTACAGCTCAGTTAAAGTCAGACCTCTTGTTAGCTGCCACCATTTTATTGATCTCGGATTAGAAATGTGAGCCCAGTGTGTTAGTGGGGCATGGATTTAGGCCTTTGTGTACATATGTGTGTGTGTCTAAGTGGGTCAGTGTAGCTGGCACTATTGATTCTTTGTCAGTTTTAAGTGTTAGATCCTGCTGATGTTGCTGCAGGAGAAATTTCATAGATCTGGACATGCACACACACATGCATACTCAGTTGGTAGTTCACACTCAGGAGTGACAGTGAATTTCATACACTTAATTTGACTCTATATCGGGTTTATAGGTGTATAAATATACACAAACACCACACAAAGTATAGGCAGTATGACATAGCTGACAGCTTTGTCGTATGTTCATGTGTACAAGTGGTGATGAGTGTAAGCCTATCTGTCTCATCTATAATGAACCACCAACATGACCTTAGCAGTGACTTGAGTCATATTGTGTTTTTCCAAATGGAAACATCCACTTGAACGCACCACAGAGCCAAACTTCCAGTCTGACAGAGATGGTTTTCTCTTTTCTACCAATGACACAAAGCTTCATTTCTATTTGTTACATGTAAATAGAATGAATGAATGATTTAAACTTTCATCAGTTAAGAGAGTAGTGTTAGTGAGCAGAATCATTGGTTCTGTTATTTGTTAGTGTTCTTAACTACAAACCAACGTCTTAAAAGTGTAAAATAAGCATGAAAAATAATAATCACTATTGTTTGGGTTGACAGACATAAACCTCTCCAGAAAGTTCAAATAAAGCTTTCTGCTCTGCTGACAGTATTTTTGGATATATATGACTTTGTGATTTGTTTGTACATGCAATAACCAATCTTTTAAATGTATTAATAGTGATGGTGAAGCTAGGCTTTACATCTCAAACCCTAATCATCTGTCAAGAAAATTATCTTTAAAATAACTTTCCAACCCAAAGTAATTGCCAATTCTTGGCATCATTACTCATGTTTCTGACAGAGTTGGTCTTAAATATAGTCGGCAACTCAAATACAATCATATCACATCTCATACAAAATAACATCTAGCCAGTAGTATGTTTAGTGTTTTACGTGCATCTCTGAACCTATCTGTCATGTGTTTGCATGAAATGGATTAGTTCATTTTCAGCAGAATTCTCCCTCTGCCATAAAGACATCTGGTAGCCAGCTCACATGTTTTATTCACACAGTACAGTGTGTGTTTGCGACAGCGAGGGAAAGACTGGCTTGGCTCTCGCATTACCTGCTGGTGTGCAGGGTAGTGTAACAGTATCCCCAGGTATTGCACTACCTGTCTGAAGCTGTCCCTGCAACTTGGTTGTAAGTGGTGTAAAATGATAGTGCATTTATAAGCATGGTGAGCAGATGACACAGCAGACCAAGGGCCAACTTCACAAAAACTTGACCAAAGTGTAGATCTTACTAATATTTAAACCAGAGAAAAAAATCTAAATGTACCTGTTGCAAAAGGCTGTTTAATTCTTGGTTATATTTATTATGACTAATTTGCTTTGAATTTTGAGTAAACTGGCTATTTATACCATTAAATTCCCAAGTCCACTCCAATAGAACTGTTTTACTTTTAGGCAGGGTTCTAGTCATTAGCTAGTTATGACACGATAGGTAGGATTTACTAAGGGAAATTTGGCAACTGGTCGGCAAACAAGCACAAATTTAGATGCAGCCATTTCAACTCAATAACATGATCATTGCAAATTTGTGCATAGGCAAACCTGTCCAAGCTGTAGGCGCAGCTATTTTAGTTGTAATATGACAAATGTAATGTAAAAGATAGTGTTTTATACATTTGCTTCTCTTAGGTAACAGCATAGCAACACAAAGATGCATTGTCCATAGTCCTGAAGGGTGAAAACAATGGTACATTTGAAGTCATTAAGATGAAGATTTTGGGTCTTTCTTTGTTTCTGGTGTACAGGATGACATTTCATTTCATTTATTTGGATCTCCATTAGCTTTGGCTTAGGCCATCACTATTCTTGCAGGAGTCCACACCCAACACAATTGTCTTTGCACTGCAGTACACCAATGACCAAAAACACCCCCACACACACAAAACAAAACAACTAAAAACATTCACAATTCACAACCATCACAATTACAAAACAAAAACCACATACATATAATACAATACCTAGTTTCATTAACAGTACCTTCCAAAAAGTATTGTTGAGCATAATTTGTAAATGGTCAGATATATTTCACAGTTATATATCAATGTAATGTCAATCAACTAAACATTAGCAGACACCTCGTGCTGCCTTATTCTGAACAATTTGCAATTTCTCTATATAAACTGTGGTAGTGCATGACCAAACCTCTGAGCAATAATCTAAGTGTGATAAAACCAGACTTTCAATTAAACTTCCCCTTACATTTGAATTAAAATACCAGAGCATCTCCTTATAGCCAAAGGACTTCTGCCCATTTTATTTATTACTTTGTCACTGTGTTTAGAGCATGTTAAGCTACTATCAAATATTACATTAGGGTTAAGGTTAAAGTTACTATCAAATATTACATTAGGCCTTATAAAATGTATGTGACAGTGAGAGTTTATTGACCCACTTTATGGTCCCTAAATGTGGCAGAGCAGGCTCTGGATACTTACCTTTGTCTAAATACTTGATGGTCTCCTCATTGCTGTGTATTTTCAGCAGGTTACAATTTCTAAGAATGCTGTTCACTATCATTTCTTTTGTTTTAAACTACAGACATTATGATTATTACACAGATTTTTCTTATATGGAGCCACTGGTTAGAGTAAGTGACAAAGTTCTACCATAGCCTGGGGGCACTGATGATCACTTTTATGGGGCGACTGTGGCTCAGTTGGTAGAGCAGGTCGTCCAAAGGTTCGACGGTTCGAATCCTGGCTCTGACTGTCCACATGTCGAAGTGTCCTTGGGCAAGACACTGAACCCTAAATTGCTCCCAGTAGGGTCTGGCAGCACCTTGCATGGCAGCAGCCGCCTACTGGTGTGTGTGTGAATGGGTGAATGAGAGGACCTATGAAGCGCTTTGGGCACCATAGGTGCATAAAATGCGCTATGTAAGCTCAGTCCATTAACCATTTATGCTCAAAATAACCAGATTTTATTCCTGTGATATTGTCTAACTTGCGTTTGGCTAATTTCAGTGTCATTTATCTCATCAGTGCAATGTGCTTCCCATGAAGTTGTAGTCATAGTCTAGAATCTGCAATAGCACAACTAATGTCAAAAACAAGAACAGTAGAATATAAACACGGACAAAAATGTCCAGGGTGACTGGTTTTCCAGGATGGCCTTAGATTTGGGCAGGTGTGTATTATTCCGGTTATTACATATTTGCTGACAGTCACTTCCCTCCTCCTTAAACACACACACTAAATACACACATACACACGTGCATTTCCTTTCTTCTCACTCAGAGGTCATAGGAATTTCTCCTCCCTCCTAATGTCTTCCTATGTGACCTTATTCTTCTGTCCCATTTCCTTGAACTGTCCCTGTACCATCTCCTCTCCCAACATAAATGTCCTGTAAGTCCAGCATTAGAGTAAATAATAAAACATGTATGAGTGTTTTTATTTGGACAGTCCAGACAGTCAGGTGCATTTGGGGGACAGGAGAGGATATACTGGAATGGAAAGCATTCCCTCCTACTGGGTCGTTTCTTTTTCCTGACAAATACACACACTTTGTCGACAGCAGGGCGTTTCCCGTTGGCTGCTTGCCTATACACACACAAACACATGGACACGCAGGTCTGGGTCAGTTGGTGGCTGGACTTTGATTCATTTCTGCTGAATGTGTTTTGATGAAGGCTGAGTGGCTGCAGACACTGACTCTGCATCACTGCTCACCACAGTAAACAGGCTGCAGTTATAAGCACTCCCACATGTTAACACACTCTTTGTTCATTTTTTAGCTTTCAGAATTGTTTTGTTTTAGTGATTTATTTATTTTTTATTTGTTCTGCACGTTACTCAAGCTCAAACTGTAGGAGCCACAGACAATTATTTAAAATGTAAATTAATATGCTGATACTTTATGGACATATAAAAACATCAGATTTGATTACTTACTGCTTGGTTCAAATACCAAACCCTCAGGTCTAACAGTCCCAAACTCATAAAGGAGGAAAAAAATCTGAAACGCAAACAAATATCTTCCTCTATTTCAGACAAAGAAGCATACATTTGATCCGCTGTACATGTTCAGATTTTGTGTCATCAAGTATCAGAGACACTACATAATACATGGAGTTTGTTCACCAAATAACTCAACTGTAAACTGTCATACTCTGTACTTATTGTTGTTTACACATCCCCTCATTCCTTCTTCTTTCCATTGCAGGAGACATTACAGCAGCTCGTAGTCATGCCCCTTCCTAACATCCTTTGCATCGCCAAGGATCCAATATCAGGTAACACACAAGTTATTTCCTCTAGCATTTTACTTCTGTTTAGATGGACCACTGTATTTACAAAATTCTAACTTTTTAAGTGCTCATTTAGCTCAAGCAGCTGCACAGTTTTAACTTCCTTATTACATGCTGTTCATGTTATAATATATTTATTTGTATATTTGTGTTAGAACATTTACCACCAGCTGTGGCTTCTAAGTTCTATATTTTTGCCTTTCATTGTGTAAAGTTTTAAGGTATAGTGAACACGGGTGGTCATAAGCCTTGTTAAATTATTGTTTAATCATTAGTTGTAATTGGTGTTTTTAATCTGAAGGGATTATTAAAGCACATTTTTTTTCAAAAACATGTTGATTTTTTAAAATTTACATGATTACCTGTTATGTAAAGGTGAATAGTGTTTACTGAATGGAAGACATATACAGCTGTTTCAGGGGTCACTTCACATTTGTATTTACTGTATCACCTCTTACTTCCTATGTCCCTAAATTTTAGGGATTTCATGTAGTTTGACTGATTCATTCATTCATTTTTACTCACAGCTTGTGAGAGAGAAAACGACAAAAATCCAACATGGAGTATATGTTAAAGCAAAAACACAACACAGTCCCGATTCCCAAGTTATTAAGGACACATAAAAACACAGAGCCAGCATACATTCAACATGAAACACAAAACATACACAGGTCTGATCTTGGTACAATTTTTCTCAATTGCTCTGTGTAATTATGACCAAGATTGTACTTTTTGCTCAATGAATTTGCATCTCACTGTATAGCTGTAGAAAACAAGAGACGCTATAGGCAGCAATGACATTTTAGCAGTGGCACATTATGCTGTAACATTGCCGTAGGTGGAACACACCCAACAGCCGCTTAGCAAATGGGAGTATGTTAAGTGGTATTTTGATATAAAATGTATTGGTGTGCTTTGTAACCCCCAGCTAAAAGCATGGAGGAGCTGAAAAGACTTCTGTTGCTGTTACTTGGCTGTGCTGTACAGGTAACAACACACACCCATTATTCACACCCAAACAATGCACCTAAATGTACCACCCAGTCTCTCCCAGGAAGTGTGCGTCTGTTTAGTTTTGCATGTCTGAGCACAGCCGTTTTGTCAGATTGCTGATAAGGTGCGGGGTGGGACTGGATGTGGGTGAGCCTGCAGGATTATAAAGACGGAGTCACATCAATGTTTTACTACAGTAACTGACAACTTCAGGATTATGGCAGGACGTGTACCACATAATGATGAAGAAAAAAGTGTGCATGTATGGATTGATGTATCAACTCTCAAAATGAATGAAACTTACATTTAGATAAGATATGTATTAGCCAAACCAGAAGGTTTGAGAGTAAATTGGGTTACCTGCAATTTAAAAAGTGGGACCATCTGTCTTTTCTGTTACTTTTTCCTTTAAACTCTTCTTTTTTTTTCCCCTCACCCATTTTTCACATTCTTCAAATCCACCGGTTTTTCATCTCTCCTTCCCCTTATTTCCCTTTGCCCCATGCAGTTCAGATTTAACCATGGCTCCTTTTTTTCTAATTTCCCTCCCTCTTCTTTCTTTTTTCCCTGCTTTTGTCTACCTGTACTGGCTCTACTGGTTCCAGGAAACAGGAAGGCCATGAGGGAGCAATGAATGGAAATACAAAGGGAGGGGTGCATGGAGTCACATGGAAATGATGTTGATGTTGTACAAAATTCAACTCCCTATCCACTACAGCAAACAACCCTATTCTGCATCAAACCACACTCCCCGTATCCCTCTGCCAACACTAATACAAGTACAGCATGAGACTGACACAGATTTGGTTCTATCACTATAGAAAGAACTATGTGGGGACACAGTTTGCCTAACATGAAGTTAAGGGGTTTAAAAGTACTGGAGCAGATAAACACTGCATCAAGCAAAGTCATGTTCAAAGGTTCTGGAATGGCCTTTGTAATCACTGCTTTCCTTAACCCACGGGCATTAGCAAATACTTTGGATCTCCTCTGGTCATGTTCTCAGTGTAGCTCATTTCAGCTGTTTCTATGCTGATGTATAAACCCACTGTACTTTTAATTAAGAGCTCTATTTTCACAGAGCTAGTGTTGCCTGAAGACCTCATGTGATTTAGTAATGATGGCCCTATGTCAGTGTTTTCTATAGTGGTTTAGCAGGAGATAAGAGAAGTCTGTGTTTTACTTAAATTTACTGACATACCTCTGTGTTAATAGGCTACCACATATTAACTGTTGAGCTTGTTGAAAAATTATCTTTCTGCATGACTGACATCCATATTGACAGCTTTCTAGATTTTACTCATGTAAGGAATTTGCACTTGAGCTTCCAAGACATGTTCAAGTGATTTTAGCTCCATTCCTTTCACAACTTCCTCATTTGCCTTTTCAGTGTGAACGCAAGGAGGAAATGATAGAGAAGATCAAGCTGCTGGACATTGAGACCCAAGCTGCCATTGTCTCTCACATCCAGGAGGTTGGTGAAGATACAAACCAGTGATAAATATACATCACAGTGTCATTTGTACAATTTTTGATTTTGTTCTTAAGTTTATTGTTTGTCATTAAAATGATAATGATGCATAGTCATGATAAATATTTCACTTAAATGACAATAAGGGTCTAAATAGTCCACGTTTAGCTTTAATCCACAACTAATGGGCTTGAGTTTATTTTGTCCATGTTGTGAAAATGGCTTGGTTTATGTAACGTGACCTACACATCTGGAGACAACAGG
Organism: Ostorhinchus cyanosoma; assembly: GCA_029814465.1. Taxonomy (NCBI): domain Eukaryota; kingdom Metazoa; phylum Chordata; class Actinopteri; order Kurtiformes; family Apogonidae; genus Ostorhinchus; species Ostorhinchus cyanosoma. The sequence continues at coordinate 4,341,046 of JAPTYQ010000016.1, read as the reverse complement.
CGCCTCATGTCTGATGGTCTTGTTGTTTCATGGAAAATATCCCATTTTTGTTTTTCTGTGACTGGTGGATGACTTGTCATAGCGATTTGGGCTGAATAATGTTTGTTTTGGTTTGACTGAACTACCCCAACAGGACAGCAATTTAGTGCGATCTAGTTTACAATTATCTTTAATTCAGAATTAATCCCTGACTAGGCAGGGTGTCAGTGAGCAGGAGGGGCAAAGTGTTGTGCAGTGGGGTGATGAGTAAGCTCCACTTGTTTTCAGTTACCTTTGACCCCTTCGTAGGGGATGTTATGACTGTTTTTGGATTGCTAAAATTCTCTGTTCTTCGTATTTGCAAGTCAAGTGTTCATTTTCCTTTTGAGACACATCTCTTTTCAAATCACATTGTTGTTAATAATAATAATAATAATAATAATACATTTTATTTGTGTAGCGCTTTTCAATTGTACTCAAAGACACTTTACATAAAGCAGAATAAAAACATGATACAGCAGAATAAAAACATAA